>BQNB010058432.1:1934-15022 GCA_026074375.1 Tanacetum coccineum | reverse complement strand
CATCACTTGTAAGCCTTGCTTAGCAACATAATCTGTATGCATGAACCACTTCTTTCAACACACATGCTAAATTAAAGCGTTTATTTGGAAAGGGGTCTTGTTCGGCATACACCCAACGATTTATGAACCAAACTTCATAATTTATGATTTTGCTATTTAACTAAAAGAAATCACATATCGTTAACTTACTTGAGTGCTAGTTGAATGTGTTGGAGACGGTAGTAGAAAACTGAAAGATCCCCATAACTTTTCATTGTATCAGGATGGTCGAGCCCGAGTTCTCTCTCGTTAATATCCAAAGCCCTTTGTTGATAAATAGTTGCCTATATACAAATTTAACATCACATATATAAGCCTTTAAACCACCATATTTTCAGTATAAAAGTGGATTGTTTTTTTTAATTAAGCAGGGGTTATCATATTGAACCCAAACTCACTAAACATTAAAACATTGAGTAATGCTATACCTGGGCAGCAATTATAAAATAGGAAGCATACGTACTTTAACGGCCCATGTTTAGTAATTCAACATGTTTGCTTCAGCCACAAATTTAACATCACATATATAAGCCTTTAAACCACCATATTTTCAGTATAAAAGTGGATTTATTTTTTTGAATTAAGCAGGGGTTATCAAATTGAACCCAAACTCACTATACGTTAAAACATTGAGTAATGCTATACTTGGGCAGCAATTATAATTCAGCATGTTGTACCCCTGCTTACAAACTTGCAGACCTGCTTTAGCACAATCAAGTTCTGTAGTTTGGAAAAACTTGGTAGCCTGGAGTGAACGGAATAGGTGCTTCTTTTTTTGAGCTTTTGGTGGTCTATGATGCAACTCATTCAAAACAAAGCATTTCAACTATAACTGATAGCTAACTATAACTTTCACTGAATATGAAGGAGGGGTGCAAAAAGAATTTAATTAAATAGGCTAAGCAATTGGATCAAATAAAGTTTGTATGTAACGATAAGAAAATGAATTACTAAGAAAGCTATGCGTACAGGCGTTCTTTATACCTCTCAAACACAAGAGGGGATATCTTGGAGGAATTTTTCTGCATATCTAGAGTTCAAACCTGTTTTCGACGACTTTATGCCAATCAGAGGAACCAAATTTGGACCTTTTGTAACCAGAGGGTCCTGCAGGATAAACTCATATTCAATAATTTGATCTGTGAGGAATTGGGGATTATGTTTATCTTAGGAGAATATTTATTTTGTTGTTATTTGTGTTTCTTGTACTGAATTTATAATACAAAATTCAATCTTGGGCAGGCAAATTACTGAAGCATGTAAAGACTATTTTAATTATTAATTATGTGGCCATGACTGTCAATATTGGATATCTAGTTGCTATATAGACTTAAATCAGTTGATTGAATCTAGGGATCTTTAGGTAACTCTATTTTTATCGCAAATTAGTTTTTCTTACAACCTGAACACACATACAGATCATGCTTGCAAGATGCAATAGTCATTTTGTGTTACTATATTATATTGGCAATTAGGTCTTCAGTTCAAGAATTTAAGAGTGTTAATCTAGGCTGTCTAATACTATTTTGATCATGATCTATTCAAGAAATTTAGAGGGATAATATGTCGATTGAAAACAATTATACAACAGATTGAGGGTGATAGTCTACTGCATACATACTGCTGCTTTGTGTTCTATTGCTATCTCCTTTCTTTTTAGTGGCTGCTTGTTTTTTTTGTATGGTCCAGGTCAGGTCTAGGGGGTTTTTTGTTGCCAAATGGGACTGGTGCAAGGTTGTTCTCTAAGGTGTGTCATGTTGTTTTTGGCCATACTGTTTTTTTTGTTTTTGCAGTTTGGTTTGTTAGTTTTTTTCTAGCTAGGTTATGTAGTCTTTATGTCTTTGGGTTGTTATGTAATTTCATACTAAAACTTTCAAAGCAATTTAGTGATATATTTTACATGTCAACCGTATTTTTCCTAAAACGTCAAGTACCACAAATTTGAGGACCGAAAACTTGACCCCAAAAAAAGATTATTACAGAATGAGGCGTACATTACCCTTATCAATTTTTCCAAAATCGTGCCTGGTAGCTTGCTGGAGTTTTTGAATCTAACTTGGGTAGATAATAATGAATTCATAACAGGTAGCATAAAAATGTAAATATTTCCATATCAGTTGCCGACATAGTGTCATATATGTTTCCAGTTCCGTCGTCAGTCACATATGTGAGCCGAGACCTGCACAATAATTGCGTGCATGCCATATCGAAATGACCTTTCCTTTGGTACTCATGTTTACCACCATAGGGCTGATATCCTTGATTGAAGTAAGATTGGCATTCGGTGTCATTGCTGTAAACAATATATTGGTCAGTTCAAATCATGATTCACCAAAATATGTATACAAACAAATTATAAGTCACCAATAAAATATATTGAAACAAACCCGGTGATTGCTTAACAGTGTTTTTCTTTGAGTGTGACTTGCTTTCATGTTTTTGCGACTTGGTTTGCCTTTGCTTTGGCAGGGACTTGCTTCCTTTCTGGTATCCGAATTTTGATTTCATCTCGTGCTGTATGTGTTTTCTTCTGAAATTTTAAAGCTATAAATTTGGCTGATTTGTAGGGATTTGATATTTTAAGATTTAAAAGATAAACAATATCCTAATTAGGAATGATTTTCAGTTACAGATTTGAATTGATTGAAAAAAATATTTGAAATTTCGATGGTGGTGAACACAGCAAAACGTTTAAAGGTGAAAAAGATAAAAATTTATTAATTAGGAATGTTTAAAGGTTATAGAATTTAATTTGTTGTAATCCGTTTTTTAATTTTCCTTAATATGCAAGTTGAAAAATGTTTTTGAATTTAAATTGCCAAAATTAAGAGAATTTAATGGGTTGAAAAAAAATTTGAATTTGCCCTGTTATTAAAGTAGAAAACGATTTTGTATTTAAAATGCAAAAAATTTAATACAGAATTACTATGTTTCGTTTTGTTATCTATTTTGTTTTTAAAAAAATTTCAATAACTATTATTGTGGCTTAGTGGTAGATGCATTTGCTGTGGGTTCACAGACAAGGGTTCGAATCCCTTTAGTGGCATATCTTTTTAACATTAATGTTCCATTTAATGCCAAGTTGGAATATAATTTGCATACGTGGAATGCAAAGTTTGATGACGTGTATGTGGAATTTGCTACGTGGGGAATTCATATATATTTGCTTAGGTGAATTGATGTAGGTGAGGTGGAATACTTGATAGGATGTGGCAGGACTGTTGTTGAGTCATCTGTTCTTCATATCCACTTATGTAAGAATGTAAAGCATACATTTATATATATTATATTGTATATATATATATATATATATATATATATATATATATATATATATATACTAGTTACGTAACCCGCCCGACGGGCGGGTTCGCTTCCAATTTTAATTGGTTTTATTGTTACTTTAAGTGTCAGCTGTTGAATTTTTAAGACGATGTGATGGAATATTTTTAAAGCGTCAGACGGTTTTACGTAACCCGCCTAACGGGCGGGTACGCTTCATAATAATATAGATAAGACTAAGTAGACACAATTACAATAGTTGGGAAGTCGGTATATTATCAAGGTTCCATTAAGTGAGGACTGATGAGGACACGTCTATAAGAAGAAACGGTTTATAAATTGGCAGAAGCAAGTTTCTAAATAGCATCTAAAATTGTCAAGTTCAAACTTGCTCACAAAAAATGGAACACGGATAAATAAATAAATAGAAAACATACAAAGTCATCCTAATGTTGATGAATAATATTAGGTTTGGTGAAAAGTAGTTGCTGCATGACATTGCTCAGTTTCTTCCTTTCATACTAAGTCACTAAACTACGATGTTCCGTAAAGCATTGTTTGAAACAGGATACTTGTTACAAATTTTTCAAGTCGTTGAACCAATTATATATAGGAAAGAGGTATAAAGTTTAGAGTAATACATGAAAGAAATCAGTTGCAAAATGTTGAGACAGACCCCACAATCCATATATGGCAGCCGGGATTACAAGCCGTGGAGATGAAATAGCCATGCCGCAACCCCTCACCACTCTTTCAAAGGTATCCTCCAAGTCATCGCTTCTAATTCTAATTCGAAATTCATATATACATTTTTCAGATTAATTAAATGTATATATATAATACAAAGAGAACAATAAAAGTTGAGCATGATACCTTTTTATCTTCCTTTGCCTGAAAATTTGTGGAATTGCTTCCCTTGTAAGGTTGTCCGAATACCGGTACAAAAGTTGCAGGTACACACAACCTGCATCAAATATTGGTTCAAATAATCAATATCTTTTCGTTTTCTTATATTATTTTTGATGTAAAATTGTAAATCCCTTCAACTCATATATATCCGTCATTCACAACTATCCGAAGCAAGGGATTTTGATACTTTAGCCTTAATTTTGAATTCAATTTCTTTTGGCCAAACCTGAAGAATTGCAGCATCCTTTGTAAAGGACTTATTGTATGGTTCATGTGTAAACGGGCTGGTTTAATCAAGGCTTTCATGCTAGTCAAATGGCTATAACTTCTAAACATATGTGTGGGTAACCATGTTCTCATCATTCATAAATGCATATTTCCATTATTCATAAGTAAATATCAGTTTTAACTAACCTGAAGAGGACGCCCGTTGCATAACTCATAGTAGCCTAAGCAATTAGGAAAAGATACACAAGCCCATTGTTTGAGCATTTGGACAATCTCATTATGGAACTCCAAGTTATCATGTTTTCCCAATATTCATAACCAGCTTCCTTATAAAACCTATGTACGTTGGAAACAATAAACTTTCCAAATATTTGCTCTTTCATGATCTTAATTTCGAGAACGAAAATTGTGGTTTATATTATGAGAACTCGTTAGCCCGTGAAAGATGAAAATAGTTGTCCTAGAGGGTTTACGTCACTCCCTTTAGTTTGTATTAGAAGAAATTTTGATCTTTTGGATTTATTATTTTATTTTCATTTGATTTTGGCTCGCTTTTCTTCTTCTTGGTGTTACTCATAAATAATAGCAATAGGGTCAATAAGCTTTTAATTCTTAATGTGACTAATACTTACGCCTTATGTGTATCTTAGGAGAATATTTATTTTGTTGTTATTTGGGTTTCTTGTACTGAATTTATAATACAAAATTCAATCTTGGGCAGGCAAATTACTGAAGCATGTAAAGACTATTTTAATTATTAATTATGTGGCCATGACTGTCAATATTGGATATCTAGTTGCTATATAGACTTAAATCAGTTGATTGAATCTAGGGATCTTTAGGTAACTCTATTTTTATCGCAAATTAGTTTTTCTTACAACCTGAACACACATACAGATCATGCTTGCAAGATGCAATAGTCATTTTGTGTTACTATATTATATTGGCAATTAGGTCTTCAGTTCAAGAATTTAAGAGTGTTAATCTAGGCTGTCTAATACTATTTTGATCATGATCTATTCAAGAAATTTAGAGGGATAATATGTCGATTGAAAACAATTATACAACAGATTAGGGGTGATAATCTGCTGCATACATACTGCTGCTTTGTGTTCTATTGCTATCTCCTTTCTTTTTAGTGGCTGCTTGTTTTTTTTGTATGGTCCAGGTCAGGTCTAGGGGGTTTTTTGTTGCCAAATGGGACTGGTGCAAGGTTGTTTCTCTTAAGGAGTGTCAAGTTGTTTTTGGCATACTGTTTGTTTTTTTTTGTGCAGGTTGGTTTGTTAGTTTTTTAGCTAGGTTATGTAGTTTTATGTCTTTGGGTTGTAAGTAATTTCATACTAAACTTTCAAAGCAATTTAGTGATATATTTTACATGTCAACCGTATTTTTCCTAAAACGTCAAGTACCACAAATTTGAGGACCCCATCTTACCCAACCAAAAGCGAACGGAAGATTGTTGTGGTTCCTAACGGCACTGTTGCTACTGGAGGCGGCTGAGCTAAGTTGAGATCGGATATCATTCCAAGGATCCAACCAGCAGTTCCATCCCCACCTGCAACCTGATAAACACAGCATTATTCATAAACAAACGAACCAAAAAAACGACATTTCTAAAAAGATATAACATTAAACAAACTTACGATAATTCTCAACTTCTTCTGAACTTCCGAGGCTAATGAATCCCCATCACTTAAGCTTTTCCAAATTCACTAATAGCTGATGCAACGCCTTATCAGGAGCCTTTTCACTTAAATCAAACACCTAAAGACCCCAACCAAACACAATCACTGGACAAGCGAGAACATGTAATTGCTTCTCAACTTGCGCATCCCGTAACGGCACATAATCCGGTATTAAAAAATCCTTTTGAGAAATATCTTTAGAATCACAAGTTATAGTCCTATTGCTGTGAGAATATTTCCGTCCCATCAGATTCAAATTCAATTCCCAATTTACATGCGGGCATGTTAGATTTTAAAAACTGGTCTTGTATAAGGCTTGCATGAGACAAATAATATTGCTAGTTTTTAAAACATAAACAGAGTATATACCATCTTCGCCTACTTCTACATTCCCAATATCACCAGCACGGCGATGCTCATCATCAGAAATAGTACTCGTATTAATATTTACCTCTAATATGACCTTTCCTCTGCATCCTCAAATAATAAGAGATGTTTCAAACTTCATACATTTGTTTTTTTAATATTATCAGTTATCAGTAAACTTAATATAAACGTGAAGGGAATACTTATCTGCACCATCCGTCAAGTGCATGAGATCAAACCACATTGAACAATTATTTTTCTTAAGATCAACACCTCGATCTCTCATTCGCTCCCTATGCTGCTGAGCAAGTCTTTCTTTTCGAGTTTGGAGTTCTTTTCGAGACGCCAGAACAGCAAGCTTGATACTCAAAGAAAAAGGTAGCATGTCCAATACATGAGATAAGATCTGTAATGAGAAAGATATCTTAGCATACACAAAAAACCATAGAAGCAGGTAAATAGATAAAAGATGGTATCTAACCTTTAACTCATGAAATAGATCCAATACTCTAGACATAGTATCTAAATCCATGTTGAGCTAAGTTGAGATCGGATATAACTCCAAGGATCCAACCAGCAGTTCCATCCCCACCGGCAACCTGATAAACATAGCATTATTCATAAACAAACGCACCAAAAAAATGACATTTCTAAAAAGATATAACATAAAACAAACTTACGATAATTCTCAACTTCTTCTGAATTTCAGAGGATAATGAATCCCCATCACGCTTAAGCTTTTCCAAATTCATGCAGCGCCTTATCAGGAGAACAACTTCATGTTGGAACACACTGTAGCAACCCTGAAAAGGTCATGATACTTGTTAACTAATGATTTAGTGATATGATTATGACGACAATCCTCACAAAATATACTGAAAAAGAAAAAGAAAAACTTCACAAAGATTGCAAGAAATGGATCGGATAAAAAAAGTGATTCACAAATGTTTTACGTGCATCATAATAGTCGAATCTTTTTTAGTGTTACACAAAAGAGTGGTTAACTGGGACGGCGTTTCACTTCATATGGCTGAAACTTTAGGTTGAGGGTGTAGGAATTGAATCGATCCGACACTAAGCAAGTTTAAAAAATAGAAAGTTATTAACTATTGGACTTACATCTAAAAGTATGTAGTGAAATATGGAATCACTTGTTTCTTCAAACTGGTCTGCGCAGTGTTTAACCATCTCTACTTTCAGTCGCTTACCCAATTTTCCCCTAATGAGCAGATCTGATCCGGTTTTGAAACAATGGCATTCGAATCATCATTTTCTTGCTTCATTATAATTTTCATCTTCCTAAAATGACACAAATATGTGCCTTCAATCTGGCTATTCTGTGTGGCATCATACTATGTTGTCGATACAAATATAAACCTGAATACAAATAAGGGAAATATACCATAAGCTTTTACCTTTTAGCATCTGCCTCAAATCCCTCAATCTGTCTACTTTGACTTTGCAGGGCATCACTTGTAAGCCTTGCTTAGCAACATAATCTGTATGCATGAACCACTTCTTTCAACACACATGCTAAATTAAAGCGTTTATTTGGAAAGGGATCTTGTTCGGCATACACCCAACGATTTATGAACCAAACTTCATAATTTATGCTTTTGCTATTTAACTAAAAGAAATCACATATCGTTAACTTACTTGAGTGCTAGTTGAATGTGTTGGAGACGGTAGTAGAAAACTGAAAGATCCCCATAACTTTTCATTGTATCAGGATGGTCGAGCCCGAGTTCTCTCTCGTTAATATCCAAAGCCCTTTGTTGATAAATAGTTGCCTATATACAAATTTAACATCACATATATAAGCCTTTAAACCACCATATTTTCAGTATAAAAGTGGATTGATTTTTTTTAATTAAGCAGGGGTTATCATATTGAACCCAAACTCACTAAACGTTAAAACATTGAGTAATGTTATACATGGGCAGCAATTATAAAATAGGAAGCATACGTACTTTAACGACCCATGTTTAGTAATTCAGCATGTTATACCCCTGCTTACAAACTTGCAGACCTGCTTCAGCCACAAATTTAACATCATATAGATAAGCCTTTAAACCACCACATTTTCAGTATAAAAGTGGATTTATTTTTTTGAATTAAGCACCCAAACTCACTATACGTTAAAACATTGAGTAATGCTATACCTGGGCAGCAATTATAATTCAGCATGTTGTACCCCTGCTTACAAACTTGCAGACCTGCATCAACACAATCAAGTTATGTAGTTTTGAAAAACTTGGTAGCCTGGAGTGAAAGGAATATGTGCTTCTTTTTTTGACTTTTGGTGGTCTACAATGCAACTCATTCAAAACAAAGCATTTCAACTATAACTGATAGCTAACCCTAACTTTCATTGGATATGAAGGAGGGGTGCAAAAAGAATTTAAATAGGTTAAGCAATTGGATCAAATAAAGATTGTATGTAACGATAAGAAAGTGAATTACTAAGAAAGCTATGCGTACCGGTGTTCTTTATGCCTCTCAGACACAAGAGGGATATCTTGGAGATATTTTTCTGCATATCTAGAGTTCAAACCTGTTTTTGACGACTTTAAATCATACAAAAGGACCACACTCAATATTCAAGACTCAAGAGATAAAAATTATGAGATTTGTTTAATCACTTGTAAGTAGTATGCATGTTCCCGGACATCTATGCCAATTAGAGGAACCAAATTTGGACCTTTTGTAACCAGAGGGTCCTGCATGATAAACTCATATTTAATATTTTGATCTATGAGGAATTAGGGATCAAGGAAAAAAATACACCAGCCATTTTTCTCAATTTTATGCATACGGATAAACACTAAAAGGCAGAAAAGAATATGAGCGCTCGACAAGAAGTGAGATGCATAGAGTAAACAAAAATAAACCCGATTTAATGTTGTTTCAACCACAAGCCTCTTAAAATCTTTGTCCATTGTCATAAGGAAAATATTAAAGAAAGAATTCCATAACTAAAATTAAAAGATAAACACTAGTGATAAACCCTAATGTATTCGTATCAAGAATTGAAAGAAGTTTATCATTAGGGTTTATCATTAGGAGCCGTACCTTCTTTGTGATGGATATATCTTGTTAAAAAAGTACGACAATATGACCAGCTCCAGAAGAAAGAAAGGCCTCCTTTGTTCTGATCACTCATAGCCTGCACAAAATAATTAAATTTAAGACGACCTTAAAAACAATTATTGTAAATATTGGTATGATTTTGAGTCATAGGTTTTCTTGATAATATCAAACCTAATTATGAAGTATATCTTCAAAATTGAATTATGGAGTATATCTTCAAAATTTTATCAAAAAAAAAACAAATTCGAAATTTAATGGTAATTGTGTGTGCCATGTCATCATGAGGTGGCATCCAGTCACTAATTCATATTTATACACTCATAGTTAGCCTCATATATATGTTATATATATATATATATATCAAACCATGATAAATATGCATGTGTTTATTATGGATAACAAATTAACAATTAATTATCTATTAAAAATGATCAATTAACAAATTAAACTATTGAATTTAACACATAAAATTTTATACAACCTAGGGTTTCGCCTAATTAATTTTATCCACGATAAAGATCCAATCTTTTATAAGTATAAAACGCCTAAAGGGCTTAAAAAATTAATCAAGAACCTTAATTTGTCAAATTTTACTTCTTTGTAATTACAATTCTATACGATGGCTCGTATACCATTGTTGGGATTTTAACAACTGTTGACCAATTGAAATCATGAGTACGCATCGGAAAACATATAAACACGTATAGAATACATAATAACAAAAGATCAAGAACGTGTACCTTTTAGCAATTAACGCAAACATCTTCTTGAATATACACGTGTGTATAAATCGATTACCACGTAATAACCACCCAAGATCTAAAGGTAGATCTCTCTAC
The DNA here is from genome assembly GCA_026074375.1 of Tanacetum coccineum. NCBI lineage: Eukaryota > Viridiplantae > Streptophyta > Magnoliopsida > Asterales > Asteraceae > Tanacetum > Tanacetum coccineum. Next base: position 4,584 of record BQNB010058432.1, on the reverse strand, counting down.
TTCAACACATACAATACGTTCGTAGCAAACAATTAAGTATGCTAGTACTAGTAGTGATAAAGCTAAACCAAACAACTTCGACTCTTGAATCAATCAACACGAAAATCCTAAAAGGTTGTTTGAATTGATCGAACACAAACCGAAAATCCCTTGGGGTTTGATTCGATCGTGTAAGCTAAGGGGAGAGGGAGAAGAGAGATTTAGGGATTTAGGTTATCAAGTTATGAGAAAACTAAACACCATAATCCTTTATTTATAGCCTTCTAAACTCGGCTTGCAAGTTAGGCAATCCCACCTCTTTTGGGATTGAGTTCGGACGACTAAGAAAGAAAAGGAAACAAACCGAAACTTTTCTTTATCCCATAAATACCATAGATTAGTCTTTAAACTATTTAATGACTAACATAACTCCCTTAAATACTTATATTAATATTTAACGCTCGTTAAGCTTTATCACTTAAATATATTACATTTAATATATTATTATTAATTGTTTTATGTATTAACGCGTACGTCCCCGTAAGCTCGAATCAATTTCCGAACATATATTATCTTACATGGACATATTCCAACAACTGCTTCTATTATTATTGGTAAACATAATTAGTGATCTAGTAAACGGGTGAACAGAGAAGGCCCTGTTCAGCTTACCCAATAAAATCAAACCTTCTTTGGATACCTTGTATCCTTAGCACCAACTAGATGCAAAATAATGCATAAATACTAAACTCTGGGGTCTATATTGTTAGAATTTCAAGACATCCCAATGTTTCCACGATGCAAAACAAGACTCTACAAATATAGACCATGTCATGTCAGCTACAGATGTCCAAAGATCACAGGCACAACTAGTCTTATGAAAACACCCGAGAGAACACACATCCAAATTTTCCACCAGTTCTTCGATCACTGGCTCGTCGAACTAGGCACCAATCTCGAGCAGCTTGTCTCAGCCGCAAATAATTACCACAACAAGAGCAATGACGATTCAAATTTACGCCAGCTCATCTATGAATCTGTAAAACATTACGAGGAATACTATAAGGCCAAGGCAGATGGCGCAAAAGGAGACGTGATGGCTATGTTTAGGCCACCATGGTTGACATCACTTGAGGATGCATTCTTGTGGATTGCTGGTTGGAGACCAACAACAGCGATCCACTTGCTGTATTCCAAGTCTGGGCTCCAGCTGGAGGCCAGACTTGATGAGTCAGTTCCAGTACTACTCACTACTGGAGATTTGGGTGATTTGAGTTTGAATCAGATAAATAGAGTTGATGAATTACAAAAGAAAACTATCCGCGCAGAGAGAGCAATAACTGAGAAAATGGCAAGTCTACAAGAATCTGCTGCAGATACATGTATGGTGGATCTATCTAGCACGGCTTCTGAGATTTTGAGGAAGAATAATGATGGTGATGGGGAGATCGAGGAGAGTGTTCGGACATTGAACTCGTTGTTGGAGTCGAAGGAGGATAAGTTGGAAGAAGTGTTGCATATGGCAGATGGACTGAGAATGGAGACGTTGAAGTCTGTTGTGGAGATATTAACGCCGCTACAAGCAGTGCACTTTTTAATCGCGGCTGCGGAGCTGCACCTTAGGCTACATGATTGGGGCCAAAAAAGGGACACTACTTAGTTTATCATGTATTATTATATATCCTATGTATTAGTATGAAAATGGCCAGATCCTGACCAGCAATGAAAATCACTCTGTAATGAAGTGTTATGTTTGATCATTAATTGGTCGTTAGGTAAAACGTTGGATAATAACATTTTATTTTGGAAATGAACGCACGTAAGAGCATCAACAATTCTAGGAAGTTTATAAAGATTTTTTGTACTTTTCTGTGTAAGAACACAAGAAAAAAGCTATGAAAGTCTAGCTTTAATGGTAAAAAAGTAATTCTAACACGGTAGCATTTTTTACCCTTCAATGTTATACTAATAATTTTGGAAAAGAGATAGTTTAAGGTGAAATCAATTGTATATCAGTGTTTATCAGAAAAAGTAATTAACTACTCGTAATTATTTGAGGATGATCAAGTCACTGCCAAGAAAAGTCTTGAAGGTTTTAATGACATTTTTATGGAAACTGGTTTCCGCTTCTGAGGATCGGCAGCAGTGTTTTCCCGGAATTCTATTGTAGCACTAGAATCAATAGTTTCTTTCACCACCTAAAGATGCGTCCAGGGAAACAAAAAAAGATAAACTGATCAAATTACTGAAGTTTGTTTATAATTAGTTTGATAACTTAACAAAAAACTGAAGAGATACGTCACTTAACATTATAGAAGATTTAAGCTGGAAACACGTCAAAAGGGGTGGGTTGACCTGAATACACTCTCTTGTCCATCATATTTTTATACGATCTTTGAATACTAGGATTTACGAAGTTGCTTGAATTAAAAATCCACAGTAAGCGATATGAACCCGTTTGGCTCATTTGACCCGTCCCTTTTCTTTTAGCTATTTTGTTACTGTATTTGACCCGTTTGAGATTTAATATCAAACAAATTGACCCGTTTTTATGTCTGCTCATTTCACAAGACACCTACTGCCCGTGACACCACCTGGTGGATTTAGGAAGACTATTTGGGTTGTCAGCAATTCCATGCCATCTTTCAGCATTACTAGCTCTTTCATTAAA
>BQNB010058431.1:3870-33550 GCA_026074375.1 Tanacetum coccineum | reverse complement strand
TATCTGTAGTTTAGATTTGCTTATTTCTTCCTAGTATACTTGTTTGATGCTTATTGAGTATGCTTGTTAGTTTAAATTTCATTTTGCTTATTATTGTTATAAAACTGTCATAAAAATCCAAAAAAAGTTGCATTAGCTTATAGTTTATGATTTTTGCTTATTTAGCTATTTAAATATGTTTATTAGGTTTATAATAAGATTTCTAATATCTGGTACCTGAGTTTTAAGTTGTATCTCTTGATTTTATAAGCTGAATATGTGTTTGAGATTTTTAAAGGGGTGTTTGGGTCAAGCAGTACTAACTCAAGTTAGTATTGCTTGAGACCATTTGGTCCTTTGGATTCATTTTAAATATCATACTGAGGTTTATAAGTTTAGGATTTAAGAGTTTAGATAGGCTTAATCAAGTTTTCAAAAGTTTATAAGTGGTTAGTTGAATCTGTGGCCATAAGTTTAGTTTCATGTGTTTTTTTTTTAAGTTCAAGCTTGTCCTAGCTATTTTAGTTACTCATTCTATTCTTAGGAGTTCAAATGTTGTTGAAAATTAGTCCTTAATCATGCATTAATTGTTTTTAAGATTTGTTCATTTTAAGTGTCAATAAATAGGTTTTAGCCATTCTTAAGCTGAAAAATAAGCTCGTTAGGGTTAGAGTTAGCTAATGATAGTTGTTGCTCAAGTAGATTATAGGCCAATTTAGATCTGTTAGGGCTTATTTTAAGTTTAAAATCTTATTTACATATCTTTTTTTAGGGCTGCATAAGTAGATTTAGCATTTTAGTGAAAACAAAAAAATAGATAATTAGCATAAGTAGCTTTTTCATTTACCCTTTTCTTAGCTTATTTGATTTTTAAAATACTTTTTAATTGTTGTTTTAAGTAACTTTTTTGGATATGCTTTTTAGTAATATAAGTCATTTAGCCATAAGGATCCATTAGCTTATTTTAGAAATAAGCTCAAAGTGCCCTTAAGGCCTGTTTGGTATGCAGTTTTCTTATAAGTGCTTATTTTGAATCCTCAGCTTATGGCTTGCTTCTTTATGCTTATTCCCAGGTTAGATTAGTTTATTGAGTTTAGGATTAAGTTAGTTTTAGCTTATCTTAGTTTGCCCTTAGCTTATTTAAGTCATTTAGTGAGAGTATAATTAAAAAATTAAAGCTAGCGGTACTAACTCTAAGTTAGTACTGCTGTGCTTATTTGAGCTCATTCTTGCCTGTATTATTTGCTCATTTTTTTTCATATTAGCTTATTAGGCTAGGTTTAGTTTAGAAGTTGCTTATTTTGCTAGGTCATAGCTTATTTTAGCCTCTTAGTTACTTAAGTTTTCATAAAAGTTCAAAAAGAACTTTTATACAATCTGTTTGTTTTCAGCTCATTTTCCAGCTTATTTAGTGCTTTTCAGCTTTTCTAATTTCAGCTTTTCTATAAGTTTGCTTTTAAAAGTTTTTTAAAAATAAAAAAAGGGAAGTAGGGAAATCCAAGGTGAGCAAGGCTCGAACCCTGGACCTCTACCTTCCTCGACCTTTTTTATAACACAACACACCAACACACTAACCATCTCGCCCCGGGGTCTTTTTCGTTCTATATTTGCACATTTAATGCTTTATACACATTTTAGGCATTTAAGCTTATAAGCCATTTTTGGCTTATTTCACAGCTTATTCGATAAGCTGTGTTTCTAAGCTCATTTTTCCTAGATTCCTCATTGTTCAATCTATTTTTCGTAATTTTTTCAGGATTTTTATAAATAGTTTAGTATTTTTAAACATTTAATTTTATTAAAATCATTTTTAATTCATAAAAAATTATAAAAAAGTCAAAAAAATATAATTCTTTTTTAGAAAATTTTCTCTTAACATTTAGAACCTAGGAAAAATAAGTTTGCTTTCGTAGGGTTAAAATTACAAAATTTCAATTTTTAAAGAACGGGATTGATTCCCGTTCATATTTTTAGTGATTTTTAGCTTAAAACTCCTTCGTTTTTAGTCTAGTTTTCTTTGTTTTAGCTTTTTAGTCAATTAAGTCTTACAAAAAACTAAAAAAGATCATTTTAGGCTTAATTTTGATAATTTAGGGTTTTTAGATCCCGTTTAGGATTCCCGATTTGTATTTTTAGTTAAAATTTACTTTCCCGTATTGATTTCTTATAGTTAGGTTTAATTGTACCTTTATTTACTCACTTTTAGGATTTTAACAAATCTTCTTCGAACCAATTCAAATCATTGTCCAAATAACAAATGTGGTCTTAATTTCATAAATCTTTGGGAAAACGACTCGGTAATCACTTACCGGTTAAAACGTGTAGTATTTTTGTAATATTTTTCCTACTACTTTTGTCCTCAAGGGTACATTCTTGCCAGTTTCTCCATGGGATCAGTTTCCCTTATGGGTACAAAGATTGCAGACTTAGTGAGTCGGTCAACAATCACCCAAATGGTGTCGTAGCCTTGTGACGACTTAGGAAGCTTCGTGACAAAATCCATCGTGATATTATCCCACTTCCATTGAGGTATCTCGGGTTGTACCAACAAACCCGATGGCCTTTGATGTTCAGCCTTGACCTTAGCACAAGTCAAACATTTGCTAACATAGGTGGCAATGTCGGCCTTCATATTGGGCCACCAATATAGCTTCTTCATGTCTTGATACATCTTGTCAGAACCCGGATGGATAGAATATTTTGACTTGTGGGACTCGTGCATGATCACAGTCCTCAAGTCGCCATAACATGGTAACCAACTCCTGCCATTTAAGCATAGAGTTCCATCCCCACAGGGTTCTAAGTTTTCCGTTCTAAGTTTCTCCGGATCCTTTGAATTTTCCGTTCTAAGTTCCATCCCCACGGGGTTCCAACTTTTTCGTTCGTGCTTCAGTCTGAGCATTCAAGATTTTCTTAGGAAGATCCAAGCCAATAGTCATGACTAAGGCTCGAACTCTTAATGGTTCAATTCATTCTTTCCTGCTTAAAGCATCATCAACAACATTTGCCTTTCCCGGGTGATAACGAATCTCACAATCGTAATCACTGAGCAACTCTAACCAACGATGTTACCTCGTGTTCAACTCTTTCTGATTAAGAATGTGTTGCAAACTCTTATGATCAGTGAACACCGTACACTTGGTTCCATATAGATAGTGTATCCAACTCTTGAGAGCGAACACTACTGCTCCAAGTTCCAAATCATGAGTCGTATAGTTCTTCTCATAAATTTTCAACTGGCATGATGCAAAAGAAATCACTTTCTCTCTTTGCATCAACACATCACCCAAACCTTTGATCGAAGCATCGTAGTATACGATAAAATCTTCGCTTCCTTCAGGTAAAGCCAGAATTGGTGCACTACATAACTTTTGCTTAATCAGTTGAAACGCTGTTTCTTGTTTGTAACCCCACTCAAACTTGACCTTTTTCTGAGTTAGCTTGGTCATTGGTTTGGCAATCTTTAAAAATCCCTCAATGAATCTTCGATAATACCCAGCAAGACCTAAAAATTAACAAATCTCTGTTGGTGACTTAGGAGATGCCTAATCTTTAATGGATTCGATCTTGGCGGGGTCCGCGTGAATACCCTGGCTATCAATCACGTCACCGAGAAACTATACTTTTGGAATCTAAAATTCACACTTGGAAAATTTGGCATACAACTCCTCTTTCTTAAGCAACTCTAAGATTAACTTAAGGTGATCTTCGTGTTCTTGCTTGTTCTTCGAATATATCAGAATATCGTTAATAAAGAGAATCATGAATTTATCCAGATATGGTTTGCACACCCGATTCATAAGGTCCATGAATATGGCCAGTGCATTTGTCAAACAAAATGGCATAACTTGAAATTCATAATGGCCGTAACGAGTTCTAAAAGAGGTCTTCGGAATGTCTTCTTCTTGAACCCTCAGTTGGTGATAACCCAACCTTAGGTCGATCTTCGAGTAGACACTCGACCCTTGAAGCTGATCAAATAAATCATCAATTCTTGGGAGTGGATAACGGTTCTTCACCGTCAGTTTATTTAATTCCCGGTAATCAATGCACATCCAGAATGATCTATCCTTCTTCTTGACAAACAAGACCGAGGCTCCCCAGGGTGAGGAACTGGGTCTTATAAAGCCTTTGTCAGATAGTTCTTTCAGTTGCTCCGACAACTCTTTCATTTCAGAATGTGCCAACCGATAAGATGGCCGTACTACAGGTGCAGCACTAGGTATCAAATCGATTTAGAATTCCACTTGTCGAGTCGGAGGGAGACCCAGCAAGTCCTCAGGGAATACTTTAGGAAAATCTTGAATGATCGGTACATCCTCAAGTCGCTTCTTCTTTGACTTGTCTTCAGTCTCCTTTGTAGTAACATGTGCCAAAAAGATAGGACATCCTTTTTTCATGTACTTCTGCATCTTAGTGCATGAGATGATGTTCAAATGAGTCTCGTTTCCCCAGTTACTTCCGTCACCATGAACGATTAGAGTTTCATTTCCCTAAGGGATGCGAACAATCTTCTTCGCACAAACAATGATCGCTTGGTACTTCACCAACCAATCCATACCAATTATAGCGTCGAAACTACCAAGTTCTACGGGTATTAAGTCAATGTTGAATGGGTGGTTCAGGAAGTTTAATGTATAACCCCTAAGGATAGTGTTCAACCTAATTATTCTCCCGTCGGCTAGTTCAACATCATAATAGTGATCTAATGTTGTTGGTGTGATATCAATTTGGGAGCTAAATACAGTAGACACAAAGCTTCTATCGACACCAGTATCAAATAAGACAGAAGCATAACGGTTGTTTAGAAAGAACGTACCCGTCATGACGTTTGAGTGTGGGTTTGTCCCTGCACGGCCTACCGCATACACTTTCGCTGGAGCATTGCCATTTCCACCTTGGTTACCATGGTTGTTGTTTTTCACCTTTGGACAATCCCTCTTGAAATTTCCTTGGGCTCCACATTCATAACAAGTAGGTTTCTAACCTATTCTAGTGCCCCTTTAGTTGTTTGCAGTGTTGGCATTGGCGGTACTCCTACAGTCACAGGCCAGATGGCCAACTCGGTTGCAATTGTAGCATTTGGGAGCACATGGACCATCGTGGTGATAATTGCATTTAACGCATAGGGGTTTAGATCCCCATATGGATTTCTCTCTCCAGATCCCGTAGTGTAATCCCTACCGGTGTTCTGCCTCTTTTTTTCTTGTCGTTGTTGTGGTTGTTGGTGGTTATCATCTTGCTTTCTCTTGTTCTCTGTCTGACGTTCAACAAAAGTGTGGATTTTCTTATCCATCAGCTCGGTTGGAATTTCAATTGCCTCTTGCATTATCTTAGGCTTTGATGCTACTACACTTCCGTGGATCATGTCGGGCAAACCACCGACATATCTCTTAATCTTGTCAGACTCTTCAGGAAACATTCTAACACATAGCAATGTCAGTTCCTAAAAACGTTGGTTGTACCCTATCACATCGGTACCTTTCACTTTTAAATTCCACAACTCAGCCTCTAGTTTCTTAATCTCGACTCTCGGGCAGTACTTGTCAGTCATCTTCTTTTTCAGATCTGTCCAAGTCATTGCATACGCAACATCATGACCAACAGTCCTAACATGGGAGTTCCACCATGTCAACGCACCTGCGAGAAGAGTACAAGTGGAAAACTTGATTTGGTTCTCCACCGAGCAGTTGCTTATACTGAACACAGTTTCTATTTTCTCAAACCATTAAATTAATTCGACAACTCCTTTTGTACCCTTAAAATTCAGAGGTTGGCACTTCATGAAGTCTGGGTAAGTGCACTCTCTAGCAACTCGTTCCGTCCTTCTGACACCTATTCTCGAAACATGGCTGTCATAGCCATTCGTGCTTCTGTTAGCATCACGTGCTGCCAAAGCGACAGTAACGCCTTGGTCAATCATTGCCTAAAGCTGGGCATTAGTGACAGTTATGGTGGTGGTTGTTTCTGGGGCTGTGTTTGACCTCGTGGCCCTTTTTGGTGCCATTTTCTTCAATCATAAGAAAATATAATACCCGTTAGATTTCACAAAATCATAACCATGACATGACATATACACAATAAGTAAAGAGAGATCACAACACATAGTGAAATATACAACTGAATTGAAGTTAACAATGGTGTAACTAAATCGACATTCATTCATAATAAATTCAATTATAGACATGACATAATACCACCATTCCATATATAATTGGAAAACATACATGATTGGTTCATATACAAAATGATCACAACGATTAGGTTACAAGATAAAATATACAACCTAAAGCCATACTAGCCGGGAGTTACTCGTAATACTTAGTAGGTTGTACAAAATAACTAGCCATAACATGATCTATGAACTGCTACCAGCCTCCCCTGGTGCATCTGGTTGTGTCAGACCTTTAGCTGGTCCTTGTTGTCTCTAAAATGCTGTCATCTGTGTCTGTAGTGCCTTCAGCAGCTTTAGTGCCTTAATGAACTATGCCTGTCTCCTGCGGTCCGCTGCCTACAACTTTGTAATCACTGCATGCTGACCCAATACAGTAGTAAGCAGTGATATAACCTTTGTACGTGTAAGATCACTAGCGTCCATAGATCATCCCCAAGCCTCTCGAGACACCTAGCCTCTCTCTCTATCAGTAGAGTTGTACGAGCATGTGCACGCCTATCCCTATACAGCATGTTGAGCCGACCAGCCATCAGCTGTTGTTCATTCTGCTTATCATCCAACCTCATATAGATCTCGTCTGTGTCCTGTCTAACCTAGGTGGCAAACTCTGTCATCCGTCGACCCAACTTTGTGTCATCAGTCTCTGGTGCCCTTGGCATGTCTACCAGCATCTCATCCCAAGTGTCGGTGATCCCATAACCGACATCTCTCTCTAGATCTCGCATAATCTCCCTGTCTATAGTGGCAACAAAACCATAGTCTGCCCTGAAACCTCCAGGAGGTCTAGCAGTGGGGGCAGACGAGCTCTCTCCTACCTCATATCTCAAACTAAGAGCGATACCTAACCTCTTCTGAGACGGTAAGGTAACCTCAAGTCTGTCTGCTCTACGGTCAGTAGAGAGTAGATGCAAAGGTGGTGATGAAGTAGGTAGCGGTATAGGTAAGAGTGGTGGTGTCCCCGATGGTAGGGTACCTAATGGTAGTGTATCTGCTCTGGTGTGAAAGAGTATGATATGTGGCAGTGGTGAATGGGAAGTAGATGGGGCCTCGGCTCTCAGCCGGATCATCACAGCTCTGTAACCTAATGGATAAGTAGGACTAACAGGTAATGGTGGAGGTGCTAAAGGTAGTGGTGGTGATACTGGGAGTGGTGATGATACTGGTAGTGGTGATAGTATCAGGGGTAGTAGTGGAGAAGGAATCTAAGGCAGTTGTGATGACCATAGGGAAAGTGGTGATGGTGGTAGAGTAGGTATAGCAAGGAGTCTGGCAACCTCTGTATCAGACCAAAATGGTGTAGGTGGCTCATCTCGGATCGATATCCTAGCAATAACCCGGTATGCAGGATGTGGCGGTGGTGTGGTCGCAGACTCGTCAGTCTTAAACGGCTTAGTCTCCTCAGCAGATGGGGCATGCTCAACAGCTAGAAAAGCAACAGCTGTAGAGTCGGTAAGAGCTAGGTGCTCCTCCTCCTCCTCCTCAACATCATCGTCATCATCCTCATCATCATTGGATGACTCATCATCATCATCGTCTCCTCCGTCAGCAGGATAATCGGTGGGGTCATCCTCAAGATCCTCCTCAGGATCTAAGTCTGGAATGTATCCTGGTGATTCGGCAGTAGGCGAGACAGCAGCAGGCAGTGGCTACTCCTTTGCTGGAAACACCTCATCCTCCGGTGGCATAAACTCCAGGTATACCGGCTCAGGAACAAACTCTGGTGAAGGTGGGTACTTAGGACCCGGTACATAATCAGGAGATGGCAGGGACTGAAAAGCAGCTACCACATATGCATACGGATCCTTTGGCATCGCGGGTGGTCCATCGACCCTCGTAGATCCGATGTCTGACAACCCTTCAAATGGACTGGATACAACAGTGTATGTAACCGTGGAATCCTCAAAATCCGACATGATAGTATCTGAAAATCCAAAATATCTTATATTAGTATTTAATAAAAGACTCTTACAGTAATATACATTTATATCATAACATGTATATCAATCATGAATGCATCTAGTCTAATCAACTAATGCAACAACTAGTGTATGTATGTATGTCTCGTGAAAATTCCTTTGTATGAATGCAATATTTAAAAACGGTTATAGTCCAGCAAAAACATTTGACCTGGTTCTCTGTAACCTTGGCTCTTGATACCAATCTATAACACCCCCAAATTGGGTTGCACCGAAATATGGGTTGGGGGTGATATTTCATAGATCAATAACACAAGATATATATAAGAACGACCAAAAAGTCATTTAAAACCGATACATTGGATTTAGCAAAGTATTTGTTACAAAAGCCCGAAGCTTCAGTTGTTCAAAGTACATATTACAAAGATTCGAGTCCATAACAAATATTGCCCAAAATGTAATGCAACCAAATCTTTAATGCATGAATTCCAAAATAACGACCACCAATGTATCCCTTGTCTTGTACCTTACTGATCTCCTGAGAAAACATTGCTTAAAACGTCAACATATTGTTGAGTGAATTCATAGGTTTATAAAATGTATAATGTAGGACCGCAAGATTTCCCCATGATAATGCAACAGATGCAAACATCATAAAATGTAATTACGTTTTCCTAAGCTCATGACACTAAAGCTCGACATGTATGAATTGCAATATAAATTGCCAACATTGCCCGTGATGATGTTCTAACCCGCAACATCCTATGTCCGACATGGTATACGTTCGTTGTCCGGCCAACAGGCATAGTGAGTATGACTCACCCTATAACATTTCTCATTTTCAGGTTATTTCCCGACTCAATTATTATCATTATTTATTTTTAGAGTTTTACGCGTTCGCTTTTAATTGTAATCGTATAGTTAAACCGCGTAAACTAAAAATCATCATTCATGTGAAAAGTCACTTGCGTCCAATTGTAATTAAAACATGCATCATGTTTCTAACCCCAAAACATGTTAAATCATTAAATGTAAACCGCGGGCTATGAAACTGCCTTGAGTTAAATGAATATAGTACATCACAGAAAAATGCGTCAGATAAAACGACCGAATGCAACCTAATGTAATCATATGCCGTATGTAGTACTAAGCACTTTGATAACTAATACCATATATAATTCTATATACTACATCCCATCCAATGGTGTTTGTGAAATCGTATTTATAAGGAAAAAAGTTGTATTAAATATTTTTCTTAGTAAAAAACGACGTAACTTTATCGTTTTAAGCCCGTTGCTTATGTCCACGCTTTTGTATTAGTCGAGTTATCAAAATATTACATTTTAATAATTTTAGTCCCCTGATGAATAGTGGTTTTTACTGTTCATGACAGTTTATAAATTTATCTTTATAGATTTGGTTATCGTAAACCCGTAAATGTCGTATCTTATTCGTTTTAACTCCGTTTTTAGTGATTCTTTGTGCAAGTCTCTATTTACAAATTCTATTAATAATATAACATTTTCAAAAATATGTATCGTTAGATAGTGATTTTTACTGTTCATAGTTTATAAATTATTTTTTATAAACTTTTATTTACCGAAAAACTTGCGAAATTCATAACTCCTTCGTTATTGATCAAAAAATTATGATTCTTAATGTTTTAGAATTCAAAAAATATGTGTGATCTGAAAAAAATAACAAAACTTATATATCAGTAGTATTTGGTAACTTGTTTTTATAAAAAAAAATTGTATAACTGGTAAATTACGTATCTCCTTCGTTATAAATCGGTTTTTCGAGTTTTATACCTTTTTGGAATCCTCATGGGATGTATTGTTTTATAAAAATATAAAATCAATAGGTTAAATTTCGAATTAAAACAAAAACTTTTGAGCTTTTGTTAAAATGTGTTTTAAACTTGATTTTGTAACTTTTAAGTTTAACCACCTTGTTACAAATCCATTACAACACTCATTATCACATGTATTACATTCCTAGGGTCCTTAAGTCCATCATTGTCCAAAAATGTCCAAGAATCACAAGATCCATATGTGTACATACTTATTTGTTCATTAACTTTCATAAGTATACATTTTAGGTAACTTGTTTATATAAACTTTTTATACATAAACCATACTTGTACATCACTTATACATCCATTATAACATGATATGAACATTAATACAACATATATAAAAGTTCACCAAATCATAAACAAGTGTAAAAATCCATTTTTACAAGTAAATAAGTCCTTAGATGGTGATTAATTACATAAACATCATATATGCATAAAATCATGAAAATAAAGAGATTAAGTGTTTTAGGTAACCTTAATATGAAGTGTGGTGATGAACAAAGGGATCTAAACCCTTGTTTTGAAACCAAACCCTAGCTTATAACCCTTAAAAACCCTAAAACCAAAGCTAAACCCTAATCTTGAACCTTCTTGCTTTAACATTTGTAAATGCTTAACCAAGCCTTCTAAACACCTAAGGATATCTTAGATATGATGTAGGAATGTGTGTAAATATTGTAAATAAAATTTTGTATGAATTTGGTGGTGGATTTGTGTTGGTCGTGGCATATAAGGAGGAAAAGGGAGAGAATTTGTGTTTTTCACTAAGTAAAATGAGTATGTATGTGTTACTTACACTAGCACTTACCATTTATACACTTGGACTAGTCAAGGAGATCATATGAAAGTCTTAAGACATCTAGAGGATTTTAATGAAGTCATTGGTCAACGAAAGACATAAGGTTTTATTAGTTGGTGAATGTACATGTACTAGTTGCAATTTTGTGAACTCTTCACCCCCTATTGTTGTTGTAGCTATAGGTTAGGGGGGGGGGAATAGGGCTAGAAATATCTTTTGATCTTTTATTGGTAAATACTTGCACTACTTGAAGCTTTAAGTTATATATTTTAAGTGCAGATGTATAACTTGTATTGTGTAGGTTCCTAGTTGATTAAATTCATGTACCATATGACCAACAATGTTAACATAGGTAAATTTTTATAAAACTTTAGGTATTGGGTATAAAAATGGGTATTTGTTGAAGCGTAGAAAAGTTTTAGTGGTTCCGGGTATGCCTAGATATATTTTATCGTGAAACGTAAACACTTTATACAACTAATGAAAATAAAATGAACAAAGTTAATAATTATCCTCAAAATAATTACTTAACACTTGCTTGATGTAAACATTTAATTGTTTGATGCCCGTTTACATTGAACGATTATTTTTAGCTTACGCGATTTAACTTAACGATTTCAAATTTAAAAGCAAACGCGTACAATACTAAAAATAAATAGTGAATTTATTGACGACGTACAATGACCATAAAATATGAGGTGTTATATCATCCACAATAACGAGGATGTACTTTTTCCCATTTATACTTGCAACACGCATAGGCCCGCAAAGATCCATGTGCAGAAGATATAGTTTTTCCTGATTGGTGTCTTCAGATTTAGGTTTATGTGATTGTTTCTTGCTTTTGCCCATAGCACATGCTAAACACATATGATATTTTTCAAATTTCAATTTAAGAAGACCTCGTACGAAACCATTTTTATCTAAATGATTAATAGCACCAAAGTTTAAATGTGACAATCGTCGATGCCATAAACAGGATTTGGTCTTTGAGGCTTTGGTCTAGAGACAAATTAGAGAAAACAAAATCATATCCCCAATTGACAATGTATAAAGGTTGGTTTCCCAAGATCCTAAGAGTAAATCAACACCTTCCAGATTACGAACAAAGCACGTTTGTTTTCTGAAAGCTACTTTAAGATCTAAGTCGTAAAATTAACCATAGGAGAAAAGATTATGTCCGAGTCCTTCCACATAATAAACCCTTGAAATTATGATATTCCCTATCTGATAGTCACCATACCCCATAATCTTTGCAATCTGGTCGTTATCAAACTTGACAATACCGAGAAACTTATGAACAAAATTGGTGAGCTGAGAGCGATCTCCAGTCATGTGGTTGGAGCATCCGGAGTCCAAATACCACAAACAATTTGGACAACCTCAGAGAGAACATCTGATTCGTAACTAGACAAATTGGCCATAAGAACTGCCTTGGCTGTAGAGAATTCGTCACGGTCAGAATCATATGCATCCAAATCATCTGCTTGATAAGCTGCATTGTGTGTAATGACCGTCTGTGTATTTGGACCTTCTGCAACTCTAGGGTCTGCCAAAAATTCCAACTCCTCCTTATTCAGAACTTTACCAGATCCTTGTGCTTCAACCAGAAGAACTTTATCCCTAAACCATGTAGCATCCCTTTTTCCTCGTTGGTTTTGGGCATTGTCTTGCCATGTGACCTTCTCCTTGGCAGTTAAAACACTTCATAATCCTTTGTTGACCTGAATTATTCCTACATGTTCCTAAGATGTTAGCCCTTATTCCAGAAGTACCAACAGCAAATGAACTTTGTCTCCCCTGAACAGGTTGAACTGTCACCATTCCATCAGGAATAGTTGCTTGTTGTCTTGGGTTAGAAGAATTTCTTAGCTGATTGTTGGTAGTTGTGAAACGAGATGAGACGACAGTTGACAGAAATGACATCATTTTGTTAAAGGCATCAATAGGGTCATTTCCTTGCTTAAACACACGAACTGCTAGACCGAAGTCTATCTAAGGAAATTAAGCAAGATGTGTTTGTTAATTAACTGTAGAGACAGTATATTCAATTTGAGTAATGGATTGTGGTTGTGGACAAGCATCTTGATGTATAGTGGATGAGTAATCATTAGGATGCGATGTTGACGGATATGTAATTGCATGTGGTGTAGATGGATAAGTAGTTGAGTAATGTTGTGTGGGTTGAATTGATCCATATTGAGGAGACTGAGATGGTGAAAACTGTTGTTGGAACTGATGATTGTTGTATGAGGATTGATAAGTGTTGAAGTGTAATGGTGTCATTTGATGATTCACCACTAGTGCAAGTGGATCTTGATTGAGTTCACGCATAATACGGACTTCATTTGCATGGAGTTCATGTTGTTCAAGATATGCATAAAGCTGATCAAAGTTGGTGGTGTGCAAATCTCTTACAAGTTTAACATCAGTCACAAACTTACTCTATTCAGGTGGAAGACAGTTTAAGAACTTGGTGTTAACTTTAAATTGCTCCAATACACGAGATTTTACTATTCTTGATTAAACCGGAAAATAACGTTTCACGGGATTTTACAAATCCAAGAATTATACCGTTATAATTCAAAATTATGATTAATTCTCTCTGAAGAAATGATTATTGCCTTCTACTAGAAATGATTAATTCGCACCTTGACTAATGAAGAGAGTAATTCGCCTTAGAAATAGGATTAATTCGCCTTTAGTAGAAATTATTGCTGAGAGACAGAGATTAATTCCCCTTGGATAAAGAAATAATTCGCCTTTAAAGTTTAATTTGCCACTTAAGAAGAGTATAATTCGCCATCAAAAGAAGATGCTAATTTGCCTTCCAAAGAATATGCTAATTCGCCTTCCAAAGAAAAATGCTAATTCGCCTTCTAAAGAAAAATGCTAATTCGCCTCCAGGAGAAGATTAATTCGCCTACAAGAGAAATATTAACTCGCCTTTAAGAGAAATACTAATTCGCCTTCAAGAGAAATGTGATTAATTCTCCTTCAAGCACAGAATTAATTCGCCTCCTATAAAAACGAACTTCAACTTTCCCAAAACACTAAAAGACTCACTTTTTGGCGTTTTTACTTAAAATTTCTTGTACAACTTACTTATCTAAGCCTAGTAGAACCTTAAAAATACAAACTTTAAACATTTTAACAAAAAAAAATTCAAATCAAGATTTTGGACACAAAACTTATCAAAATGAAGATTTCTATGTAATTTCCAAGGTTTTGCTTGTACAACTAGATAATACTAAGACAAAGGAAGAAGAAAGTAGTGAACTTTATGATTTTTAAGCCCTCAAAAGATGAAAACCTTTTGAATGAATCGAACCACTATACGAACAAAAACAAGAAGAGAAGAATGCACACAAGAACTTGATTATAACCCCATGGCTCTTGATACCTGATTTAAATATAATAAGTATATATATATAAATATATCCCAAAATATCAAATAAGTAATAGTATAGAAAGTTTAACGTATAGATATGAAAATTTACTTTAGGAAAAGTAAAAGTTTATCCTCCGGGTGTCGTGTCCCAACGAGAGATGAATTTGAAAACCACGTTAATGTTTTAAAGTAAAATGCTTGATTGTCTTTTAATTTTTTTGGTTTTTAATTAAACTAAAGATAGCGATAAACAAGATTATACTAATTACCAAGCAAGCTAATAAGATAAAAAAATATATGAAGAAAAATATGCTTGTCAAGTAAAAAGTGTATAGATCCTTAAGTGTGAAATTTTAGATCTTAATGATGAACTAATCTCCGTCTAATAAATCGATTCCTCAAAACGTTGGCTTAATATTGAAAACGACTTTTTATCAAGAAATTAATTACTAGTTTGATGCCTACTTAATCTTACGGCTTTTGCCCGTTCGACTAAATAAAACACTAAACTAAATAACTTTTTCAAGTTATTAATCACTAATTCCAGTATTATAATTTCCACCTTAGATTCCACTTAAACACATAATTTACTTAAAAGCTAATAGTGTTTTAAACCAACTCAACTACGCCATAATGATCAATATAAAGCAAAATAAAGTCATATTAAATTAATAAATCTACACAATATATGAAAAGGAAAAGAGGTGAAACCGAGTCGAGGAACCGCATATGAGAAAACAAAAAAAACCTCCGATCTAATAATCTATCAAATAAATATATGTTTAGGAGCTAAAAAGCTTTAAACTTAAAATATTAAGTTATTTACCATAGACCTTAAGCTCACGCCGCATGGGAGTATAAATACCGGATCGCCAAAACACAAAGAAAATACGAAGTTAGACAATTATATTAACCCACAACGGGGGCTATTTTTACACTTTTAGCCCAATGTAAAAAAATCTCGAGCCCAACAATATCACACAACCACAAATGGCCACATAATGAGTAATATCTTGCATTTTCTCAACATTGAGTCCAAGTTTGAAAATTTTTTCATAAGCACAATATATGGAAACGAAAATGAAGTAATTTAAGTAATAACATAGCTTTTACTCAAAAGGTTCTAAAAAACTTCACTCTGAGAAGTCTAAGGTTTTCCAAGGCTTATTAAAAATTAAGCGGGAGCTTATCATAACGCGTGGCAAACCTCTGCCTCTTATTTCGAATGGAGTTATGGCTTTATTAGTTAACAACAAAAAAACGAGTTTAGAAAGGAATAGAAACACAACTGTAATCCCAAACTTGCTTATATTAAAGCTCAAAATAAGATAATCTAAAAAGAAGAAGCTCTCAAAAACTTAAAACAGTGACAAAGGCTTATTTCTAAGCCGAGTATAGGATACTCATCGCAACTTTCTTGTTACGTTCGAATCGAGCCATAAGTAGGAGAAATATAAAAGAGTAAAAGAAATTGGATAAGCCGTAGCTTAGTTGTTTTTTTAGCTCTGATCAAAAGATAAGCTAAAACTTTGCTTATTCTGTCTAGGACTTTTTGCTTAAAATCAATAAGCCACTTTGGAGTTTTCAAAGAAAGAAAAGAAATGATTTTACTAAGCTAAAGATAATAAGCAAACGAGCTCCAAACAAAACTCAAACAATTTTTCATTATTAAGATAAAACTCTGATTTAAATAAGCTAATCATAACGTAATCTAAATAAGCTAAATATATTTTCTTTTTTGAGAAACTAAACTACACATATATACTAAAAAAATGCTTAAATCTCTCCTGAATGCGTATATATTTGTTATATAGCTAAAAGTTGGTGAGGGCAATTTAGTCCATTCAGTGAGCCATCCAATTAAAGTCCAAGATCTAGGGGCATGTTAGACATTTTGATGTGGCACGAAATTTCCAGGAAGCACATTTGCATTGGACATTACCTCGTACTATCTTAAATGTATAACAATTTTGAGAGATAAGGGAATGCCACGTGTAGACGCCGGATTTGGCCAAAAGATGTTGAGTGAGGAGTGACGTGACTTCTCAAGAATTAATATGAGGCACGTGATCTCACATTCTTCTTCAAATTCATATCACATAGTAGAGTACTATAACATTTTTCAATTGGGCCACTTCTTCACTTTCAAAATTGGACTAGCATTTTAACATTTCACGCATTGGGCCGAGTAGTATCATGGCTGGGTTGAGTTTATAACTTTTGGGCTAGCTTCAACAAGGGCTGGCCCGGCCCATATAACGGGTTACGGGCCGGCCCAATAAAAAAAGAAGGCACCGTTGAACTCAAAATCTCGTGCTCTTTTCAATGGTGTGCTCGGGAAATATTACGACTTCGTCTTGATCTTGAATAATGAGAAAACTTGATCGAATCAAACTCGAAAATTCCCGGTTTTGCTTTGTTTTCAGTCATTTGTACCTGCAAGACATAAAAATACAAACCAAACATATTTGCAATAATATTAAGCATAATTAACGTTTTTAGTCTAATAAATAGTGTTTTCTAGGGTTTTAAGATGTGTGTTTAAGCACACATCAAATTCCCTCACACTAAGCCATTGCTGGTCCCATACGCAATGTTTTTAAAACATGCACGGAAATTAATAATTTAACCCCCTTAACTTATGACCCCTCACAATCAAACAAGAACAGAAAAGGTCCATTAAAAGGTTCAAAAATCATTTATTTCGAAAACGCCCCCATTTTGACCACTTATTTCTCAAAAGATAGAATACTATTTTATTAATGACCCGTCATGCTTGACTTTATTTATGAAGATATATACAAAGCTCATAGAACGGGAAACACGCAAACTGAGTGTCTCCAGTAGATAAATATCATCATCCTCTTTTTACAATTCCTAAGCCAAGTTTGTACAATTTTTAACGTTGTGCAAAAGTATGTGCAAAATGCTAACACTACTCATATTTGTAATTTGTGTAAGCCTAAACTAACTTTTCACTCCTGATTGTTTATTATTTATTAGTATGTATGTGCTCAATTCGAATTTCGACCATCCAATCGACATTTAAAGAAAGCTGTAGTCCTTCTAAATGTAACGTTACACCCAAGAACTATGATTTTGAAGGCGAGATCATTCCATGTAGCGACTTTCTTCTCGGCACATCCCAGCCGAGACTGGTTTAGGTGACCAGGCTTTTGACACCCCACAGATAGGGATGGCAACGGGTCGGGTTCGGGGCGGGTTTTAGTGTACCCGTACCCGCACCCGTTTATAATATCCACATCCGTACCCGCCCCATTACCCGTTGGGTACCCGGTTAATATTATCCATCGGTTTTTCGGGTTTCCCCGCGGGTATCGGGTATTTCTATTTGAATATTTTTATAGAAAAATGACGGGTATCAAGATTAAGTCACACTAAAATTCATCAAAAAATTAACGCAAAACACCCTTATATATTCAAATTTTTTAACAGAAGAAAACAAATACCGTATTAGACGATTTAGCGTTTTCGAATAATTCATGTAAAACATTCAAATGTGTTAAATAATAGAAATATATAAAAAATACAATGGAAGAAATTATATGTAATATATCCTTTAATTAATCATAATAACAATAAAGCGGGTACGAATTCGGGTAAACGAATACGGGTAATCGGGGCGGGTATTATCAGAACCCGTCACCGAACCCGTACCCGGCTAAATTCTTTTATCAATACCCGTACCCGCATCCGAACCCGCCAACCCGCCCCTGAACCCGACCCAACCGGTTCGGGTTTTGGTTTTCCCCATCGGTTTCGGTTGCTTTTGCCATCCTTACCCACAGAGAATAGTATCGGAACTCACAAACCTTCGGTTCAAAAATTCTTAGAATTCCTGTTAAACAAATACTTCACTTAGAAAGACTACAACTTAAAGCACGCTGGCCTTAGTTCAAAAGCATATTTAAATTTTAGAAAAAGAGATTTTTCCTATATTTATTCAACAACAACACTTTCTCATACAATTATTAACATTATTATTTTTATTATTACTTTCACCCTTTAAACGACTGCCACATCGGTATGCGAGCCGACCATGATCCAATGGTCTTATTTCGGCTTCGGTTTATATTATTATTATTCCTTTTTTCATTTTTTTTTCATTCATTTTTTTACAACACTTTTCATACTTTATACTTTATCACGGTATATAGAAAAATTTTCTTTTAAATAAAACTAAATTTATCAATATAGCGATTTACATTAATAAAGCTTTTATAGTCTAAAAATGTTGATTTTAAGCGGACTTTTAAGGGGTATTAAACCACTAACTTGTCTTATTTCAAAAAGAGCACTTATTATTAATTCGGTTAGAAGCTTCTGGGAGGAAAAGCCATAAATTACACTTATGAGCTCTTAAGATATCCAACTAATCCTTGTTTAGCATTCATCTTTTGCACAACTTGTAAAACTTAGCCTAAAAAGTTAAAGAAATAGCCAGATCAACACTCTGGTCGAGTTAGGATCTCCTTTGTTCTCGCTTACGAGACTAGTCAATCACGCTACGGTTCAAAACGTTTGTAATTATAATAATAATAATTATTTTATGATTATTATTATATATATATATTATGTTATTTATATTATGTATATATATATATGTATATATATATTATATGTATGTATATTATTATGTATTGTATTGTATATGTATGTATATGTTTTGTTTATGTATATGTTATGTATATGTATATCATATATATATGTATACTTTCTTGGTCTATATTTCTACATACATGTACTATATATTATATATATATATATTAATATACCATAAATTTTATTTATATATATTATAAATATAAGAATATATATATACAACACATAAATTATATTTTATATATATATATATATATATATATATATATATATATATATATATATATATATATATATATATATATAAAAATATATATATATATGTATATCTATATATATATATATATATATATATATATATATATATATATATATTTATTTATATATATTAAATGAGTCACATAATAACATAGATTTGGTTCAAAATGGGGGTAGCGTTTAATAGGGCAAACGAGGCAGGCAGGTATTATCATATTTTATAGAAAATCCCATCACACTTAGAAAGAACGAACATTGGCCTTTTTGTTCATAACAATGTCGGGGAATACACCCACACTTAAGGACGGGAATAGGCTATATGCTTTGAAATCTCCAAGTGTGAAATAAGGAACAAATATGCACATTATGATTAGGATTGAGGAATTCCAAGGATTATAGAAATGATGAAGATTGAGGACACGAGTGGATTTGGAGGATTAATAAACAAAGCACGGGTCCTTCTGCTCTTATGGGATTTCCTAAAAAACAAAAACAACACACAAACCAAAGAAAGAAGCACGCCCCCACACTAGGGCTATAAAATCACACACTTATTTTTTAAGAAAAATAGACAGAAGAAAGACACGGGTTGCTTCCCGAGAAGCGCTTGTTTTTGTTAACCGGGTCTTGAGCCTGACTCGATCCCCCATACTTGATTTGGTCAAGGAGGATAGAAATGGAGATAAGGAACATCCAAGATAGGAATGTCCCCTCCATAAATCATCATCGGGCTTTCAGAATCATTAATAAGCTAAAAAACTTTAAAGCCCCGATAAGATAGAAGATGAGGAGATTTCTCCTCTTTTGAAATGAGAATTCCAGGATTGAAAACTTTTTCCTCATTTTCGGATGAAAATGAAAGCAAAGTGTCAAACGCTGGATAAAGGGTGGGAAGGATGGGTAAAACATTAGGCACATGAACATAAAGTTCTCTTGTCGAGTTATCAGAAATATCATCCACCACTTTTGTAGTCAAAACTCCCATATCGAGCTCAATATGATCAAATAAGTAAACATCATCATCTGGAGGTTTTTTCTGTTGTGGACGAGGAGATGATGGAACATTATAAAAATCAACGTGAAATGATTCATACTCAGGAAGGGAAATAGAATCATCGTTAAGTAATTATTCAAGAAAAAGAACACCCCCCTCCGAGTCCTAGTCGTCATTCTCAATACCCGATGGTATCGAGTCATCCGGAGTAAGAAATATTTCGATCTCCTCTATAAGAAAGTCACTATCCTCGACGGGGATAGGAGATGGGGAGAAAGACTCGATTATAGCATCAGAAATCTCAGAATTAAGTTCTTCCGGAGGTCGAGGAGATGAATTATCATATAACAATTTTTAACAAGACGAATATCGTCCTCTGGATCAAAGTCGGCTTCATCAATTCTTGGTGGAATCAAATCTATATGAGCGAGTTCACCGAAGAACTCCTCGAGAAGAGAGTTAATCTTAGGAGAAGAAACCATCGAAGTATCTCGATTAAGAACTTGGTGTTAACTTTAAATTGCTCCAATTTCATTTTGTAAATGTTCATGTCATTGATCACCTGAGTAAATATCAAGTAATACTGATGAAGTGATTCCCCCTTGATGTGAGCAAACATATCAAATGCATCATACAGTTTACACTCCCTTTCATGCTTTGTCAATGAGGTACCTTGCATTAGTAGTTGAACTCTTTCCCATAGATCCTTGGAAACTATGTGATGATTAACAAGAGAATAGTCATCATATGGTAGTCCTTGAAGAATGATATTACTTGCCTTGAGATCACAATAAGCTTGGATTTTCTCTGTTGCGAACAATGCCTCATATTTCTTTGTCCTGGTCACACCATTTTCTTCAATCGTAGGCCAAATGAGTAGACCATGTTCAACTGATTCAAGTATCATTCTTTCATGCTCTCTGTTTTGCATGTAAAGTTCCATTTTGCTTTTCCAGGAATCATATAGGTGTTTTTCCAACATTGGTGGACGATTGTCAGCACTAGAGAATATCATGAATTCAACAAGGGTAGACATTGTTACTTTGATGTTATTAGATTACTTATTGATCGGACAGTGATAAGACGTAATTGTGTTAAAGTGGGATGGGTTTAAGAGTTTTAGATCTTAAGAATACACGAGATTTTACTATTCTTGATTAAACCGGAAAATAACGTTTCACGGGATTTTACAAATCCAAGAAATAAACCGTATAATTCAAATTATGATTAATTCTCCTCTGAAGAAATGATTAATTCGCCTTCTACAAGAAATGATTAATTCGTCTTGACTAAAAGAGAGAGTAATTAGCCTTAGACAAAGGATTGATTCGCCTTTAGTAGAAATTAATTCGCCTTGAGAGACAGAAATTAATTCGCCTTGGATAAAGAAATAATTCGCCTTTAAAGTTTAATTTGCCACTTAAGAAGAGTATAATTCGCCATCAAAAGAAGATGCTAATTTGCCTTCCAAAGAAAATGCTAATTCGCCTTCCAAATAAAAATGTTAATTCGCCTTCTACAGAAAAATGCTAATTTGCCTCCACGAGAAGATTAATTCGCCTTCAAGAGAAATATTAACTCGCCTTTAAGAGATATATTAATTCGCCTTCAAGAGAAATGTGATTAATTCGCCTTCAAGCACAGAATTAATTCGCCTCCTACAAAAACAAACTTCAATTTTTCCAAAACACTAAAAGACTCACTTTTTGACGTTTTTACTCAAAATTTCTTGTACAACTTACTTATCTAAGCCTAGTAGAACCTTAAGAATACAAACTTTAAACATTTTAACACAAAAAAATTCAGATCAAGATTTTGGACACAAAACTTATCAAAATGAAGATTTCTATGTAATTTCCAAGGTTTTGCTTGTACAACTAGATAATACTAAGATAAAGAAAGAAGAAAGTAGTAAACTTTGTGGTTTTTAAGCCCTCAAAAGATGAAAACCTTTTGAATGAATCGAACCACTATACGAACAAAAACAAGAAGAGAAGAACGCACACAAGAACTTGATTATAACCCCATGGTTCTTGATACCTGATTTAAATATAATAAGTATATATATAAAAATATATCCCAAAATATCAAATAAGTAATAGTATAGAAAGTTTAATGTATAGATATGAAAATTTACTTTAGGAAAAGTAAAAGTTTATCCTCCGGGTGTCGTGTCCCAACGAGAGATGAATAGAAAACCATGTTATTGTTTTTAAGTATAAAGCTTGATTGTCTTTTAATTTTTGGTTTTTAATTAAACTAAAGATAGCGATAAACAAGATTAAACTAATTACCAAGCAAGCTAATAAGATGAAAAATATATGAAGAAAAATATGCTTGTCAAGTAAAAGTGTAAAGATCCTTAAGTGTGAAATTTTAGATCTAAATGACGAACTAGTTTCCGTGTAATCAATCGATTCCTCAAAACGTTGGCTTAATATTAAAAACGACTTTTTAGCGAGAAATTAATTACTAATTTAATTCCTACTAAATCTTACGGCTTTTACCCGTTCAACTAAATAAAACACTAAACTAAATAATTTTTACAAATTATTAATCACTAATCACTTATTAAATTCCACACTTAATTCACTAAACACAAATTTACTTAACAAGCATAAAAGTGAACCACTCACTACGCATAATGATCAAATAAGCAAATAAAGTCATATTAAATTAAATAAATCTACACTAATATATTGAAAAGGTAAAAGAGGTGAAACCGAGTCGAAGAACCGCAAGAGAACAAAAAAAACCACCCGATCTAATAATCTATCAAAATAAATAAGTTTAGGAGCTAAAAGCTTTAAACTTAAAATATTAAGTTAATTTACTAGACCCTTAAGCTCCACGCCGCATGAGTATAACCGGAACGCCAAAACACAAGAAACAACGAACTGTTAGCACAATTATAATAACCCCAACGTGGGCTATTTTTACACTTTAGCCCAAAGTAAACAATCACGTGCCCAACAATCTCACACAACCACAAATAGGCCACAAAATGAGTAATATCTAGCAATTCTCAACAATGAGTCCAAGTTTGAAATTTTTTCATAAGCACAATATATGAAACGAAAATAGAAGTAAAATTTAAGTAAAAACAAAGCTTTTATACAAAGGTTCTAAGCTAAACTTCACTCTCAGAAGTCTAAGGTTGTCCAAGGCTTATTAAAAATAAGCCGAGCTTATCATAACTCGTGGCAACCTCTGCCTCTTATTTCGAATTGAGCTTATGGCTTAATTAGATAACAAAAAAAACGAGATTAGAAAGGAAAAGAAAAACAACTGAATCCCAACAGCTTATATAAAAGCTCAAAATAAGCTAATCTAAATAGAAGAAGCTCTCGAAACTTTAAAAAGTGACAAAGGCTTATTTCTAAGCCGAGTATAGGATACTCATCGTAACTTTCTTGTTACGTTCGAATCGAGCCATAAGTAGGAGAAATATAAAAGAGTAAAAGAAATTGGATAAGCCGTAGCTTAGTTGTTTTTTTTACCCTAGATCCAAACGAATATAAGCTCAAAATCAATAAGCCATTTGGAGTTTTCAAAAGAAAGAAAAGAAAAGATTTTATGCTAAGATAATAAGCAAAATGAGATCCAAACAAACTCAAACCATTTTCATTAATAAGATAAATCTTTGATTACAAATAAGCTGAAAATAAGTAACTAAATAAGCTAAATATATTTTCTTTTTTGAGAGACTAAACTACATACTACTACTACTAAAAAAATCTAACTCTCTCCTGCATGCGTAGTATATTTGATATATAGCCAAAGTTGGTGAGGGCACTTTTTTCCATTCAGTGAGCCATCCAATTAAAGTCCAAGATCTAGGGGCAAGTTAGACATTTTGATAGGGCACGAAATTTCCTGGAAGGCACCTTTGCCTTGGACATATTACCTCGTACTATTTTAACTGTATAACAATTTTGAGAGGTAAGGGAATGCCTTGTGTAGGCGCCGGATTGGCCAAAAGATGTTGAGTGGGGAGTCATGTGACTTCTCAAGAATTAATATGAGGCACGTGATCTCACATTCTTCTTCAAATTCATATCACACAGTAGAGTACTATAACATTTTTGAATTGGGCCACTTTTTCACTTTCAAAATTGGGCTAGCATTTTAACATTTCACGCATTGGGCTGAGTAGTATCATGGCTGGGCTGAGTTTATAACTTTTGGGCTAGCTTCAATAAGGGTTGGCCCGGCCCATATAACGGGTTACGGGCCGGCCCAATAAACAAAGAAGGCACCGTTGAACTCAAAATCTTGTGCTCTTTTCAATGGCGTACTTGGGAAATATTATGACTTCATCTTGATCTTGAATAATAAGAAAACTCAAAAATTCCCGTTTTTGCTTTGTTTTCAATCATTTGTACCTGCAAGACATAATAACACAAACCAAACATATTTGCAATAATATTAAGCATAATTCATGTTTTTAGTCCAATAAATAGTGTTTTCTAGGGTTATAAGATGCGTGTTTAAGCACACATCAAATTCCCTCACACTAAGTCATTGCTGATCCCACACGCAATGTTTTTAAAACACGCCCAAAAATTAATAATTTAACCCCCTTAACTTATGACCCCTCACAATCAAACAAGAACAGAAAAGGTCCATTAAAAGGTTCAAAATTTATTTATTTCGAAAACGCCCCCATTTTGACCACTTATTTCTCAAAAGATAGAATAATATTTTATTAATGACCCGTCATGCTTGACTTTATTTATGAAGATATATACAAAGCTCATAGAACGGGAAACACGCAAACTGGGTGTCTCCAGGAGATAAATATCGTCATTCTCTTTTTACTATTCCTAAGCCAAGTTTGTACAATTTTTAACGTTTTTTAAAAGTATGTGCAAAATGCTAACACTACTCATATTTGTAATTTGTGTAAGCCTAAACTAACTTTTCACTCCTGATTGTTTATTATTTATTAGTATGTATGTGCTCAATTCAAATTTCGACCATCCAATCGACATTTAAAGAAAGTTACAGTCCTTCTAAATGTAACATTTCACCCAAGAATTATGATTTTGAAGGCGAGATCATTCCATGTAGCGACTTTCTTCTCGGCACATCCCAGTCGAGACTGGCTTAGGTGACCAGGCTTTTGACACCCCACAGAGAATAGTATCGAAACTCACAGACCTTCAGTTCAAAAATTCTTAGAATTCCCGTTAAACAAACACTTCACTTAGAAAGACTACAACTTAAAGCACGCTGATCTTAGTTCAAAAGCATATTTAAATTTTAAAAAAAAAAGATTTTTCCTATATTTATTCAACAACAACACTTTCTCGTACAATTATTAACATTATTATTTTTATTATTACCTTCACCCTTTAAACGACTGCCACATCGGTATGCGAGCCGACCATGATCCAATGGTCTTATTTCGGCTTCGGTTTATATTATTATTATTCCTTTTTTTTCATTTTTTCATTCATTTTTTACAACACTTTTCATATTTTATACTTTATCACGGTATATAGAAAAAATTTCTTTTTAGAAAATTTAAGTATAAATTTGAACTAAGACTAAATTTATCAATATAGCGATTTACATTAATAAAGCTTTTATAGTCTAAAAATGTTGATTTTAAGCGGACTTTTAAGGGGTATTAAACCACTAACTTGTCTAATTTCAAAAAGAGCACTTATTATTAATCCGGTTAGAAGTTTCTGGGAGAAAAAGCCATAAATTACACTTATGAGCTCTTAAGATATCCAACTAATCCTTGTTTAGCATTTATCTTTTGCACAACTTGTAAAACTTAGCCTAAAAAGTTAAAGAAATAGCCAGATCAACACTCTGGTCGAGTCAGGCTCCCTTATTTCCGCTTACGAGCCTAGTCAAACGACGCACGGTTCAAGAACTGAATTTATTATAATAATTATTAATCATATTATATATATATCTATTATAAATAAATATATATATATAATGTAAGTATATAAATAATTGATTAAAATAAAAAAGTGTATGTGTAATATATTATATATATATATCTATAAATCAATAAATAAAAATAAAAATAAAAATACAAATAAATATAAATAAAAATATCTCTATAAATATAATATAAAAAATAATATATAATATATAAAAAAGTGACAAAAATAAACATAATTTGGTCAAAAAGGGTTGCTTATGCCAAAATGGAGAGGCAGTGTATATCATAATTCGATAGAAATCCCCTCCACACTTAGAACCGAACATTGGCCTCAATGTTCAAAAATACAGGGTATTACCCCCACACTTAAGGACGAGAAAAGGCAAATGCTTTTAAATTCCAAGTGTGAAAAAGGAAACAATGCACAATAAATTAGGATTGAGATTCCAAGGATATAGAAAATGATGAAGATTTGAGACCGCGGAGATAATAGGATTGAAAACAAGCACGGTCCTTCATGATCTTATGGAAAAACCTAAAAAACAAAAACAACACAATACAAAGCAAACCAAAGAAAGAAGCACCCCCCAAACACTAGGGCTATAAAATCACACACTTATTTTTTAAGAATAATAGACAGAAGAAAGACAACGGGTTGCCTCCCGAGAAGCGCTTTGTTTTTGTTAACCGAGTCGTGAGCCTGACTCGATCCCCCATACTTGATTTGGTCAAGGAGGATAAAAATGGAGATAAGGAACAGTGGCAAGATAGGAAGTACACCCTCCATAAATCATCATCGGAGCTTTCAGAATCAATAATAAGCTAAAAAACTTCAAGCCCCGAAAAGATAGAAATGAGGAGATTCTCCTCTTTGAAATGAGAATATCAGGTTGAAAACATTTTCGCTCATTTTCCAGGATGGATGAAAATGGAAGCAAAGTGTCAAACACTGGATAAAGGGTGGGAAGGGTGGGTAAAACATTAGGCACATGAACATAAAGTTCTCTTGTCGAATTATCAGAAATATCATCCACCACTTTTGTAGTCAAAACTCCCGTATTGGGCTCAATATCAAAGTAAACATCATCATCTGGAGGTTTTTCAGGAGGACGAGGAGATGATGGAACATTATAAAAATCAACGTGAAATGATTCATACTCAGGAAGGGAAATAGAATCATCGTTAAGTAATTCTTCAAGAAAAAGAACATCCCCCTCCGAGTCATAGTCGTCATTCTCAATACCCGGTGGTATCGAGTCATCTGGAGCAAGAAATATATCGATCTCCTCCATAAGAGAGTCACTATCCTCAACGGGGATAGGAGATGGGGAGAAAGATTCGATAATAGCATCAGGAATCTCAGAATTAAGTTCTTCCGGAGGTCGAGGAGATGAATTATCATATAACAATTTCTCAACAAGACGAATATCGTCCTCTGGATCAAAGTCGGCTTCATTAATTCCCGTGGAATTGAATCGATATGAGCGAGTTCACCGGAGAACTCCTCGAGAAGAGAGTCAATCTTAGGAGAAGAAACCATCGAAGTATCTCGATTAAGCAAAGATTCTATAAGATCAGACTCGGCATTAAAGTGATCATTATCATTTCCTTGTGGAATTGAATCGATCTCATTATAAAGCGGATCTATCTTACTAGAAATGATTTCTTCATCAAATTCAAAAAGAGGGTTCGAATAAATTTTGAAATTTTCCTTCAGAACATCTTCCTTAGAAAATGACTCATCGTCACTAGAGGTAAAATCGTTGTTAGAATCAAAGAGCGGATTTGAGAAAGTCGTAAAATTAGGAGAAGAATCATCACAAACGGGCACATCACACTCACTTTCATTATCGGATAAATCCTCTGATAAATCCTTGGACTCACTTGGGGTTAGGTTAAGGTCCTTAACACTAGACTCATTTTCTTTGTCCGATTCTGTTTTCGAAATAGTGTTAAGATGCCCATCCTCTATTATAAGAGAGTCTGTAATCGGTAAGTCGGGTGTGATTGCAACTGACAAAGGAAGTTCAGAAATAAAATCTCTCAAAGGAATAGAACTTTCCTTATCATCGTCATCATTGTCATCATAGAAAATAGGAGGCTTGCAATATTGAGAACTAACTTTAGCTGCCTGCTCTTCTGCAATATTCGTTTCTTCCATCTTTTCTTGAACGTATTTATTTAACTTTTCACAAAGAGCTTGCAAAGTTTAAGGAAGTTTCGCTTCAAGAATCAATTCCGCCATACTTTTTTCTTGAGGAGGTTGATGAGTGGCGGAATATTACGGGGGTTGATATTTGTCAAAACCGGAAGAATTAGAATTATAACAAAAATTAGGCTCATAGAATTTCAGTTATTGACATTGAAAAGTCACATGAGGATCCCCACAGCGGGTACAACAAAAAAATTGTTTTTGAAAATTAGGTGAAGTTTGTGGAAAATTATCAAAGTTTTGATTGTAACACGGTTCCGGCTCATAGACAAGCGGGACTTGCGGTGGACAATCGTAACCATAATGAGCATCGTTTTCACATAACTCACAAGAATACATCTGGTTTGTAGAGGGTGGTTGAAAAAGTTTGGAGAATCATTGAAAGAATTCGGATTTGTATTATTGACGAATGAATTTCCAGCTTTAACATAACATATAGAACAAACTTCATCCATATAATTTCTTCTACACCGCACACAAGTACACTGTCGACAAAATAAACTGCCAAACGGACCTTCACACCCAAAACAACCACATTGGTTGAACGAAGACATTAGAATTAAACGAAATAAGAGGATACAGGAGAATATTTGTAGATTTTAATAAAGATAATAAAAATAAAAATAAAAATAAAAATATTTTTGGTATTTTTTTAATATTTATAAAAGAAAAGGAAAATAAAATTAAAATAAGAAGAAAAATATTTTGAATTTTTTATATTTTTAATAAGTACGAAAATAAACTTTCCGAGGAAAGTATCTTCAAGGCACTAACTTCAATCACCACGTGAAAATCGTACACCTCTCCCGACAATGGCACCAAAAACTTGATTTGAATATAATAAGTATATATATAAAAATATATCCCAAAATATCAAATAAGTAATAGTATAGAAAGTTTCTCGTATAGATATGAAGATTTACTTTAGGAAAAGTAAAAGTTTATCCTCCGGGTGTCGTGTCCCAACGAGAGATGAATAGAAAACCACGTTATTGTTTTTGAGGATAAAGCTTGATTGTCTTTTAATTTTTGGTTTTTAATTAAACTAAAGATAGCGATAAACAAGATTAAACTAATTACCAAGCAAGCTAAAAAGATGAAAAATATATGAAGAAAAATATGCTTGTCAAGTAAAAGTGTGAAGATCCTTAAGTGTGAAATTTTAGATCTAAATGATGAACTAGTTTCCGTATAATAAATCGATTCCTCAAAACGTTGGCTTAATATTGAAAACGATTTTTTATCAAGAAATTAATTACTAATTTAATGCCTACTAAATCTTACGGTTTTTGCCCGTTCGACTAAATAAAACACTAAACTAAATATTTTTTGCAAATTATTAATCACTAATCACTTATTAAATTCCACACTTAATTCACTAAACACCAATTTACTTAACAAGCATAAAAGCAAACTACTCGCTAAACATAACGATCAAATAAGCTAAACATTTTATACTAAGCTACACTAATAAATTGAAAAAGGATAAAAAATAGAACTGAATTGAAGAGCCGCAAATAAACGATAACCACCCGATTTAATAAGCTAAAGAAAATAATCAAATTCT
>BQNB010058430.1:0-28717 GCA_026074375.1 Tanacetum coccineum | reverse complement strand
AGCCATTGTACACACAAAACCCACTTCATAACCTTATTGGGCTTGAAAAAGCCCAATAACCAAACCCAAGCCCAAAAGCCCAACAAAAGCCCACAATCCTTTTTTATAAAACATAAGGACCAAAAATGTAAATTTTACAAACTTTGTTTTATAATTAAAAATGAAAAAAATAATAAAAAGGGCCAAAAATGCCAAGTTTGAAAGTTGTTTTATAAAAGAAAAATAGAAAAATAAAACACAAGGGCTGAAATTGCAATTTTCCAAAAATCCTTTTAGTTATAAAACGCAGGGACCAGTTTTGCAATTCCCCTAAACCTTCTTTGTTTTCTTTTCATAAAACAGAGGGGCCATTTGTGCCACTTTCCAAACTTTGTTATAACTAAAAAAGGCTGAAAAAGAAAGTGAAAAGAGAAGAAGAGTTGGGGGGGCATTCTTGCCTCTTCCCCAATCTCCTCTTTTAAACCCTGCAACCCACCCCTGCCATAACCCACTCCCGCCAAAACCATACCACCTCAATTTCCCACGGTTTTTGGCCAAAACCACCTTTCCAGCTCACCCCTCACCTCTCCCCACCTTACCCTGCCCTTATAACCCCTTTCCCTGTCAAAACACACAACCCGAGCACCCCCATGAATGGTGAGATGAAGAGAAGACCAAATGGAGGGCTAGGATTGCTTTGGATTACTTCTACACTCACAGGAATCACAACCCAAGACAAAGAGGAGCCTTTGGACCTCTATAAAAGAAAGAAGAACAAGAAAAAGAACCAGCCCGTTTTTTTTATTTTCTTAGTATAAATTTTACTTAAGTTTGCATTTAAATTATTGTACTCAGTTTCTTTTCAAGTTTATATTGTATTATTTCCAGTTTTAATAAAAGATAAAGAGTTTTTGTGTTATTGCATTTGTTAAAATTTGAAATATGAATTAAATTGTTTAAATCCTGTTTAAACTTGTGTAAAAGTGTTTTAAAGTGATTAAACCTCACTTGTGAACACTCTTCTTAGCCTTATTTCACCAAAATCAGTCAAAAAAATTCGATTTTTAGAAAATAAGGGGGTGTTTGGTTTAGACCCAAAATGTGTTAAAAGTTATTAACCTTCACTTATAATTAACTCTCTCAGCTTCCATTTACATAAAAAACAGTTTAAAATCCATTTTATACATTTAAGGGGGTGTTTGGTTTAGCATGAAAATGGGTCATATGGGGTTGTGCATGGGTCAAATGCACTCAGCCAACTTTGGCTGAGTGTGTGGGTTTCATTTAGCCATTTAAATCACCATTGTTAGTTTGAAAATCAGTTTTTATGTTCCTTTTGATATTCTGTCAACTTTCAATAAGCAAAAATGAGCTTAAAGGCTCAAGCTGCTTATGCAGCTTAAGCACACCATTTGTGTGCTTGTTGTTGTTGTTTCTAGCCTAGTTACCAACACCCTTGTGCTGTCCCTTTAAATTACCAAGTTTAAGTCAAAGTTGGTTTTGCAATTTTTTTGAGAATAGCCATTTTTAAGCCCCTTTATCAGCAGTTTTTAATCCTCCAAAATGGCTCAACTTTTGAAAATAAGCTCTTTTACCACCCCTTTTAATCTGTTTGTATTTGGTTTTGGCCAATAAGCTCTTAAGAGCTTATTGCATAAGCCCAAATAAGCCCCTTGGCCACTGAGTTTGCCCTCCCCTGGTGCTGAGCACCAAAAGTAGCCCCACATTTCTAGCTTATTTGAAATTAAGCTATAGGTTTTAATTGCTTTTTAACATAGCTTATAGGTAGGCCTATTAGGATTAGCAGCTTATTTCACTTAGTTAGCTTATTAAGATAGCTAAATTATAGCTTAAAAGTTCACTTTTTCTGTTTTTTTTGCAAACTGTTAGAATAAGCTTACTTAAATTTCAGCTTAACTTAGGGCTTATTTAGTCAACCTAGCTTATCATTAGGCCACCCTTGCCTTAGTAACTTATTCCTATAGTTTTCTAGCTTATTTTGTAGCTTAAATCAGAAAAAGAAAAAGAAAATAAGCCTAAGCATTATTAAGCCATGTCTTGCCTTTAAGTCACTCTTTCTGGCTTATTAAGCCATCTCGCTTTATGCCCCTCTTATGAATTATGTGTTCTCTAAGTCCACTTCAACTATGCGTTTTGCTTTTTGCTAGTAAGCACTTTGGACCCATCCTTGCAATCGGAGGGTCAC
Organism: Tanacetum coccineum; assembly: GCA_026074375.1. Lineage (NCBI taxonomy): Eukaryota > Viridiplantae > Streptophyta > Magnoliopsida > Asterales > Asteraceae > Tanacetum > Tanacetum coccineum. Next base: position 26,532 of record BQNB010058430.1, on the reverse strand, counting down.
CTCGGGGGACCTATGTGAATTTCATTTTTCTAGTTAACTTTGTTAGTCCTGTGGTTAGTTACCCGTTTCTCTGTTAGTCCTTGGTGTACTTTCTCTGTTAGTCCCTGGTAGTTAACTGCATTGTTTCAGTTTTATTTAATTAAATAATTAATTTTGGTTTAAATTAAGTTAGTTTAATTTCTTTTATTGATATCTGTAAATTTAGGGACTTTTTTTACTATTTTTAGAAATTGTAAACTTTTTCTTTATTTTATTTTATTTTTTTCAGAATTTTTATAAACTTTTATTTCTTTGTCTTTTTCTTTTATTTAATTAGTTTTAATTCGTTCTCTTAATCTTGATAAATGTGCACATTAATAAATCACAAATAATTAATAAAAAATATTTTCTTTTTTATAAATTTTTTCTTTTGTATTTAGTTGTCTAGGAAAAATATAAAATTTAGTGCTTTGTAGATTAATTTTTCTTTAAATTTTCAGTTTTAGACGTTTTTACCGGGTAATGTTTTACCGTTTCTTTTTCGTTTTACATTCATACAACTCCGTTTTAAGTTTGTTTTCATGTATTTTTCATGTTAAGTTAATTTCTGAATTTTATTTTGATTTTTAATTTAATTTAGCATTTTTTTCTTTTTTTGTATTTAGGTTATCCCGATACCTTATTTGGTTTCCCGTTTTTATTTTAGACGTATTTTTAGGATTTTCCTTTTAACTAATTTTGTTTCCCGTAGTTTTTAAGATCCTATTTCATTTTTGTGTTTCCCGATAGAATAAATTAAGATTTATTTAATTAATTATAGTTGATAATGTATTTCAGTGTCATATCATATAATCTCTCAATCAGACAATTTCTCATAAAACCAGGATAATTCTCATTGCAGCCTCGTTGGGACATCGACCCGGGGATATCTCTTCCGGAATCTTTTTATCATATCATTCGATGTCTTATATATTTTATCTTCTTTGTGTAGTATTTTGACCTTTTCCCTTGGTATAAGGGCAATTTGGTTGAGTTTTGACATTTGAGTTGTATTATATGTAGTAATAATTTGCGGAATCAGTTCACATGTCTTTGGTACATACGCTTATAGACAATGGCCTTTCGGCATTATGTATGTCTAGCTACATCCAAAAGGTGCCATGTTGGCAATATTCACGATATGATTGAGAATACGTCAAAAATATTCATGGACGATTTCTCCATCTTTGGAAACTCTTTCAATAATGCTTAAACAACATTGATTAGAATGCTCAGGTTGTAAGTTGCTCTATCATGTCTTATTTTGGAAAAATGTCACTTAATGGTCAAAGTAGGAATTATGCTTAGACTTAAGAGGTCGTTCTGGCGCAGACTTGAAGTCGACAAAGCAAAAAATCGATGTTGTAATCTCAATAACTTTCCTCCCTTCTACACAATATCAAAGGTTGTTGTTAGAAGCTTTCTTCGGAACATAACCTGTTTTTACCGATGATTTTTATTAAAGATTTTCTAAAAATAAAATTGATGAACCTCTAAACCGTAAGCTACTTGAAAAAGATACTCCGTTCGAATTCAATGATGAATGTCAAAATGCATTCAATTATTGTAAAAGATGATATTCACATTGTGCTCTTGTGATCGTAAGCCCAAATGGAATCTTCGTTTGAAACTTATTGTGTACAAGTGATTTTCGCTGTTAGTTGGTGTGTGTCTTATGCCTAAAAAAGAATGGTAAAGAAACTTTTAGCCAATCTATTTGCAAGCAAAAAAACTCTCAAAACCCAACTCAACAAAAAATCACCATAACCAAAGAAAGGAATTATGGCTGTAGGTATTTTACATTTGAAAAATTTAGATCCTATCTTATACTATCAAAAAATATTGTTCACACTGATCACTCATCTCTTAAACATCTGTTTAAGAAACAAGACGCAAAACCCCATCTTATTCGATGTATTCTACTCCTACAAGAATTTGATATAGAAATCAAAGATAAAAAAGGTATAGAAAATGTTGCTGCCGATCACTTATTTCAGATTGAAAATGACAAGACAAGTGATGACAGTGAAGTTGATGACAACTTTCCTGGAGAAACCCTTATGGAAATTAACACCAGAGATGAACCATGGTTCGCAGACTTTGCAAACTTCTTTGAGTGGTGGAGTGAAATAATAACAAACAGGGTGTGACGTACCCAACATCAAAAGAACAAACATTATTTCTCTGACTCAAAGACATAATTTTGGGAAGTAAGAACCTTGTCTTTCAAAGTATGTTCTTCGTCTGGAATGATACGACGCTAGTATCTGGACCCAAACCCGATCCATTTTAGATCATATTGTCACTCACGGACCTACAGGTGGACCAATTGAGGGACCAAACTTAACCGCTAAAAAGGTCCTAGATTTAGGTTTTTACTGGCCAACGATCATAAAAGAAAATCATACTCTAGTTTGACATTGCGAAGCATGCCAAAAAACGGGAAATATATCAAAATGTGATGAGATGCCCTTAACCAACATTCAAGTATGTGAAATTTTCAATATATGGGGTATTGCAATGTTACTGCAGGACAGTTTCTTAAAATCACATAAAGTTTGACATTACACTTCTTTGTCGTTGTCGACCATGTATCTAATATGTGGGCTAAGAAGCTAAGCTTTACAAACTAATCGATGACACGAGTGTTATTTACTCTTTCTACAGAAACTATCTGCCGTTTCAGAATGCCCAAAGCGCTAATAAGCAACCAAGGTATCACTATAATCAAAATTGATGAAAAAAGACTATGAAAAGATATGGAGTTAGTCCACCGTTTCTCTCTTCATACCACCTTCTTCAAACATGTGGTCAAGTCTGAACAAACAAACTTGAGCCCGCAATCAACGAATTCTTTGAAAGACTGTTAAAGACCATACTACAATTTGGTCAAGAAAAACTTGATGAATGCTCTGTGGCTTTTCTCCAGATTAACAAAAAACACCAAACGATCACACCGTTACAAACATCGTATATTGGAAAAAACTATCTGTCGTCATGTGAATTGTACACCGTGGCCATATGGGCATTAGAATTGCATTACCCTGATTCATCGTTTGTTGCTGCGAGAAAATGAAATGATTTAGTTTCTCGAAATTAGGCGAACTTTAGACACCAAGATATGAAACTCTCGTCTTTACATGGCAAAGACCAAAGTTTGCACAGATATAGAAAATTTATGGAATGAGAATATAATTCAATTCGGAAAAAATGTCCTGTTTGTTCACTCAACTTAAAAATTTCTCAAACAACCAAAAAACTCCAATCTCCGCTGGGCTCGGACATACGTTAGTGAAAACATCAATATCCGTAAGGATATGTAGAATCTATATGGAAAAAAGATGGAAAGAGTTTGTGTTTAATGAGTCTCGACTCAAATCTATACCATGGAAGAAGAAGATTATTATGACCAAATGGGAAGCAGGCACTCCATTCTTTTCCGAAAGATAATGAACTCTAGAAGCAGGGAGTCTACTAACGACTCTCTTAAATTTAAGCGTTCTCAGGAGGCAACCAGTTGCTTTACTTAAGTGTGCAGGTGGTCCTCCTCCATACAACTCCATTAGTATCTTTTATTTATTTTTCTAAAAAAAAAACCTAAAAAAAATATTTTCTTTTTGTGTGTTTAACTTTGATGGAAGGTAATTATTAGTATTGCCGAAAATTATGAAGTATGCTCAAGGATAGCTCTCTCACAGCTATATATTTCTCTATGCCCCGAAAAGTACCGTTTCCCTTAATTTTCCCTATTTTCTAGTTTATCAGTTATCACATTGAGGACAATGTTCAACTTAAGTGTGGAGGGGAGCCAAATAGGAAAAATTAAACATATCCCTTTATGTTTGCCCCGCCAAAATTTTTTCCAACTAATATTTTATGAAAATCTTTTATTAATATATATGCTTTCAGTATAAAAAATGCTCTTAGTAAGGAAAATCCAAACCGGATTAACACTATAACTAGCACAAACTAGTCCACTAAATTGTAAGAATTTTAAGCCTTAAAAATATTCGGGTACCTACCTTTGGTACCTAATATAATTGATGCCTTTAGCTTGTTCGATTTAAGTCTTGAATGCAATTGCAAGTGTCTCATCCGTCGTTACGGCTATGTATTTGTAGTTTGTCGCCTTTTCTGGAGCAATGGTATTGGTTGAAAATTATATTTTAGTGAGCCGGTAATTTAGAAGCTCTAGAACTTGTGCTTGATCATCATTTACTAGACCGAAGCCAGATTAATTCATAAGTAAAATCATATGTTATGAGGAGAAATAAATCTCGGAAGCTCATGTTCTTGCAGCACTCCCTTTTAGTGCTAATTGCTAAAATACAAAAGATTGAAGAAAATTCCTAAAAATGAAGTTATGTGCCAAGCCTTAGTTATTTTGGTATAAAAAATAGTTAAAAGAAATAAAGGCTCAAGTTTTGGCACAAGAGATCTACATATGCTATTATCCCTCATCAGTATCAAGTTCCGCCCCTTCGATCATATTTATGTTTCAAGTACAAGCCTATGGTAGCTGTCTAGATTATGTTTATGCATTTGAGTGACTTCATAATTATAAACCCTATTTGAGTGGCTTGAGTGAATTAAAAATCAAACACATTCCCTTGTGAGGTGCTATGTTATGTATTTTTCTTGAAAAGTTACCTTAACCTGTAAACACTTGTTAAAAATCCAAATTTTCTCCACGTCAAGATAAATGATCTTATTTTTCTCACTTTTAATTGCTTAAGGGCAAGCAACAACTAAGTTTGGAGGGATTTGATAATGCCTTAATTATACAGGTTTTTGACGGCGTTATTTATATATATTTTATTATTTCTCGTAAACTTTCGATACTTAATAGCATAAATTATGTGTAGGTTCACTTGAAGTAATCCCGAGCTCAAAAGAAACAAAGTTCAATTGTTTATGCACATCGGAAAGCAAAATAGAAGAAAAGAAAGGACTAAAGCTAAAAAAGACCCAAGTACGCCGTACTTACCCTAAGTGCGCCATACTTCTCAACGAGACCATGAATTAAAGTCAATTAAATGAAGACGCATTTAATCACCAAGTATGCCGCACAAATATTTTTGTGCACCGCACTTCCTATCCCAGCTATGAAAATTAAATGAAGTTATTAAATACTCCTCGCATTAACACCCTAAGTGCGTCGTATAATCTTTTGTGTGTGCCGCACTTCGACCCCAGACTTAGCCAATAAATAGAGCCAAATTTCACACATATTTTATCAGTTCCTCACTTCATTCCTATCATCCAACCTACACCAATATCTCCATTTCCATTCATCAACTCATCATTTAATCATTCTACACACAAATCTCTCAATCTCCAACCCATAAACACCACACTACTTTGAAGATTGAAGATCAAACCATGAAGAACGAAGAAGAATATCATAGATTTATAAGAATAAAAAGGTTGTATTACTATTCCATACTTGTTACGAGGAGAATTTTGATCCATATTCTTACCCGGACATAGTATGTGTCTTGTTATTCTACTTAATTTTGTTATGAACTTCATAGCTATGAGAGGCTAAATTTCTCATGACTACTCGGTGAAAATAATATAATGAATAAGCGTTTGGTATAATTACGATTTTGTTAATCTTAAGCTTATGTTATAATCCTATCGTGTCTAATCTTATCAACTTTAATTATATACTCACACCAGTATAGGTTAAAAGACCCATTTTGATCTATACAGTTTTAAAGATTTGTCTATGATCTTTATCGTCTGTGATGAGAAATCCACTTACGTTATTTGGTAAACAAAAATAGATTTGATATAATAGTAACTGGATTATTTGAGTGACACATTTAATCAAGTTAACAAAATATAAGTCTTAAGTTACACAAGTTAATTTGAGAAAACATTTTCTGATGAGAAAATACTTTTTATAAATTAAAGTCCTAAGTCTAAGATCATAACAATCACCATTGCTTATAAGTTATATGAAATTATCCGCGTAGTCATCTTTATCATTATTGAATCTAGATCAATTTACTTCAAGTCTGTTAACGTTTATTTTTCTTCTAATTATTCGAGCACTACGCAAATCCCTTTGAACGACTTGGTCTTACCGAAAAAAGATTATACAACATACGTGGGTTATACTTTTACCCGTGTGTTTCCATCTAATAACCGGTAATCTCAGTCTTATAAATTTAAAGCTTTTGAAACACATCACTAATAACCTGTGTCACACCCCTAAATCTGGGTAGCAGTGGAATGTTGAATATCCGATGGCGTTACTTCATAGATCAATAGCACAAGATATGAGAACGGCCACTAACCTGTCGTTTTAAAAAGATACATTGGATTAACAAAATACTTGTTCATTACATAAGCTCATGGCTTCAAATTGTTCGACAATATAAGTAAAGATTTTAGTTTATAACAAATATTCCCAAAATACAATACACACAAATCTTTAGTACTGACTCTTTCCAAAGAGTGACCCCCAATGTATCTGAGTACCCCGTGCCTTATTGACCTGAGAAAACATGCTAAAAATATCAACATAAAGTTGGTGAATTCATAGGTTTATGTAAATCAATAGTAGAACCACAAGATTTCCAAGTGTATGATTAAGAAACAAATGCAAACATCATAAAAAGTAATTACGTTCTCCTAAGCTCATGACACTGAAGCTCAACATGTATGAATGCAATATATTGCCAATGAATGCCCATGAATGATGTTTTAACCCGCAACATCCCAAATCTAATATGGTATACGTTCGTTCCCGGTGATAGCTAGTCACCCGAACAGGGATTGTCAATCCCAAATAGATCTATTTATAACATTCGCCCTCACAATCTAGTAATTGATAGTTCATGATAAAGGGCTCAGTGGGTTATTGCTACTTAGGCAAACACGTAATCATAGTATAAAATGTACACTTGCATCCAATTTGTAAAACAAGCATGTTCTCACCCCAAAGATGTAAATCATTTAAATAATTGTAAAACATTGGGCTATGAACTCACCTTAGTAAATAGTCTCTGAAATGATAATAGATATCCAAGTATGAATCACACCGTCAAATACCTAAGTAAATACGGCCAGTCTTAGTCTACAAATTTAGGCTAAAGACTCAATGTATAAACTACAATAAGTTGCTAGTTTATATATACTGTTATCACTTGTGTGGTGGTGTACGTGTTTAATGTATTTGAAATTGTTGATGGCTTCTTGGAAAGGTATAAGATTTCACACGTTCTAGTATACGTATAAACGTTTATTAATAAATATCCATATTTATTAAGTCGTGGTTTAACTTGTTATAATATATGATAAATATATAACTCGTCCGATTCGTTAAGTGTTTACAAAAATCACTTTCGTTTATAAAATACCCTTAGGTTTTCTATAATTTACAAAACAGTCCCTCTAGTTTATGAAAATGTAACATTTACACTCTAGACCCCTTAAGTTTCCACTTGTACATATTTAGTCCTTCAACTTTACAAAGTTACACTTTAGGAACTTATATGTTTCTAATAGCCCCTAAAGTTTCAGATTGACAAAAATAGTCTCTTAAGTTATCAAAACAGTGAGTTAACAGTTTCACACCCTTAAGTTTCAAGATTGACATATTTAGCCCCTTAACTTGTAAAAATCACATTTTTAGCCCGATTAAGTTCTAACATGTGGCAATTGGTCTTATTAGACTCCAATAAGCCATCTTAGCTGGGTCAGCTTATAAATAAGCTCGGATGAGCTTATTTTGGCTTATTTGGCTTATTGGGTCCGTTAGGGTCCATTAAGCTTTTAAATGGTCCAATCTAGTTCCCAAGGGTACATAAGCTCTCATTTGACTTAGATAAGCTCATATGAAACTGTTTGAGTGAAAAATAAGCTTCGAGTAGCTTATTTTAGCTTATTTAAGCTTATTGGGCTCGTTGGCCCAACAACCTTAACCGAATGTTAACAAAAAGGTCCATTAGGGTTCTATTATTGATTTCAACTTATTTTTCCATACTAATAAGGCTTATTATAGAACTTATAAGCTGTTTCATACGTGTGGCTTATTCATTTAGCAATTTAGCTCGTAAATGGGCTTGTTGGGCCCGATGTGAGCCCGATAAGCGTTTTAAAGGTTTGGGCTTAATTCTTTAGGGTCCAATAACCTTTTTAAGTTTATAATAGGGCTTTTAAGCTGTTTGAGCTCACAAATAAGATGTGGAAGCTTATTTGTGGCTTATGGGTCTCGTGGATCCCCGAAATGGACTAATCAGGCCCAATAAGGATCTGTTTGATTTTTATAAGGTACTAGGGATCTATATGAGTTGCAATAAGTTCGTAGGACTCTTAATAAGCACGTAGAGCTTATAAATAAGCCATGGCTCACCGGGTGGGCTTATTGGGCCCATTTGGCTTTGTACGCGGCTATTGGGCTAGGAAGGCCCAATAGATGGTTTACTCATGCATGCTTGTTACATATAAGTTTACTAAGTTTGCTAGTTTAATTAATAAGCTTGAATGAGCTTATTAATAAGCCATGGGTCTCCATAGTTGAGCCTGTTAGGCCAGTTGGGCCTGAACATGGGTATGTTTGGTTTACACGTAAATACAAGTGGCTCATTGTTCCTTTAGCAACTTACAAAAGGTTCGAAAAGCCCTAGTGACAAATGTCGTGTGTTTAACGTATATTTGCGTCGCATTTTACATGCTAGTGTTTACTAATGCTGTGTATATGTTCCCAAGCCATAGTGTCATGTTCACAACGAAAGTTTACGTATAGACTTCTTATATTTTCGTGCATATGGTTATTGTTTACGTCGAAGTCAAGTTTTTCATATAAGTAAAGCACTTAAGCCCTAGATTGTCATAATCTATCTTTGTACGTGCGTTTTAAATGGGTTCTTGCACCACTCAAGTATAACACGCGCATATATAGGTACGTGAACCATATATGTATCGCGACACAAGTCTAGAAATCAAAAGGAAATTAATATGAAATGTAAAGTGTCGTGTGTGACTTACAAAGGTCCTATAGCTCTTAGTTTGAGAAGTGGGTGTGTAGTATGCTAACCCTTAGCACGTATACTCCTTGTGCACTCGTTGTATAAGCCCTAACGTGTGTTGTGGGTTTGAATGGAGTGAATGAATGTGTTTGGGTGCGGTTTGTGATCCGACGCAAGGGAGAAGAAATATTTAACTTGTTTGAGAGTTGTGTGAGTTGTAAGAGTGTAAAATGGTAAAAGTGTATGTGTATTTATAGGCAAATACTTAGTTACATTTCCTAGTTACTTAAACAGACCAAACCGTGCCCTATATCCTAGTTGTTTTGTGGTTTTGGTTAATCACACATTGTTTTGTTAAAACCACAAGGTACCATTCTTAATTACAAGGATTTTGGTACAAGATTTACCTAGGATATGGAAATCTTATGGATTTTATGTTTATACACGCATTAGCCGGGCATAGGAGGGAAAAAGAGAGACCAAATGGTTATTAACCATTGTGTAAAGAGCTAACTAGGAACATTAAGGACTAATATTAATTAATGGAAGTTTGTACATGTACTTAAGGATCAAAAGAAGATTTCTAGGTATGTATATGCATGGGACGTGGGTTTTTAAGGAGTAGGAGGGATCCAAAGTGATTTTTAACCAAGGTATATTAGCTAACTAGGGACATGTTGTATAACCTTAATTAAAACTTAGATGTTTATGTACTTAGTGTAAGTCACAAGGATTTTCTAGTTGTTTTGGTCCCATAATTCGGCTATAGTGGGTTGTGTACACAAAATTGATTTAATTTTTGTGTTAAGGTTTTAAAAGTGGGTATTGGTTTGAGTCTAGGTATTTTCGGGGTGTGCCCAAATGTATTTTATTGCGAAACGTAAACCTTTTATGTGACCAATAAAAATAAAACACGCAAAGTTAATAATTATCTTTTTAATAATTATTTACTACTTGGTTGATGTAAACCTTAATTTATTTGATGACCGTTTACATTAATTGATTATTTCTAGTCTACGCGATTTAGCTTAAAAGTAAACGCGTATCGGACCAAAATAAATAGTGACGAATAATAGGAGTCGTAAAATGACCTGAAATTGAGAAATGTTACATTATGTTTGTGTGAAAAATATGGAAGGTAAAATAAAATTATGGGTGGTGGGGCCCAAGTGAGGAGATATTGGTGTGTTATGAGTGAAAAGGTATTTTTGAGTGGGAGTGAGATGCTGATGTGGTAGCATGTGGGGCCCAAGTGAGGAGATATGGCAAGCCGCCATACTCCATACTCTAAGAGGGCTAGGTACCATAACATTTCAACACCGAAAAAATGCTGCCACCTCAACCCCAACACACCAAAATACCTCTCTAATTATAACACACATAACACCACTTTTTAAGACCTACTTTTTTTCTTTTCTATTTATTTAAACAATTTATTTTTTAATTATCAAATTAAAATATAAAATAACATTTTTATTAAAAAGTTAAAAAAATTAAAATAACTTTTTTTTACTTTTGCAAAAGTTCTACTTAAATGACATTTTTAATAAAGTGTATGGACTAAAATAGTAAAAACCTTATATATATATCACATCTTCCTTTTACCCCATACACACACACCCACTGCACACACATACAGTGAAAAAAAACACACATACACAAATGCGCGCGCACACACACACCAAATAAACACAAAAAAACACACACTAAAAAACACAAACCCACTTTTTAATTTGAAAATAAAAAGAAAAAAGGAAGAAAATAGGGCGTTGCAGCGTTGGTGTGCCAACGCCAGCCCCAACGGCGTGCTAGTTTCATCAACGACGATATCATAACGCCACCAACGTCGTTGCCACGTGGGCATAACGCCGGTTGGGGCGTTATGATACCGTGTGCTCTAACACATAAATGTTTTTTATCATGCAAAAATTACCATATGTAATATAAATTTCATTCATGTTGTGTCATATATTTACCCGTTGTGATAAGTAAGCACAAGGTACCCATGGCGGTACCGGTCTGGTGCCATAAGTAAAAGTTGTTGTCACACCATCACTTTTTTCTATAACATTAATACCTATAACTTAGCACAAAACACCTCTTTTCCATTTTTAGCGTTATAAGACAATACTTGGCCTACACATAACCTATAAAACACATATACAACACACGCATACACCAAATACCCACAGTGTGGGTTGGTCTTGACGGCGCCAACCACTATACACCATGTCCCATATTGCTCTCGCGTTATAAAGTGGCGTCACACCAACGAGCCATGCGAACGAAATGCTCTAAAGATGAAGTTGAGATAACACGATTGTACAAATCTATATGCTTAAATTTTATCCTAAAAGATACAAAGCCCATGATAGCTGCCAACATTGAACATTGTTTGGATGAAACATAAAATCCATATGATTTTAATTAATTTCTTATGTTTAAACGAAAAAAATACAAATATATACATTTATGTAAGACCATACAACAAATCAGACATTAGATTATTTGGGATTAAGGAAACTGTTTAAGTAATTTACTGTTCTAGAGGAAATAGGAGAGTTCCCACGCTTCTAGACGAGTAATCCATCTAAGTATCTGAAAGTAAGACAGAAAACCCGTTAGCTCGCCCCGGGTGTTAACCCAGGACCAAGCTCGGGCGTGAATGTAAGTACCTTTGTAAGAGCCGAAAGGGCTATGAGTAATAAATGTGTGTGTGTGTAGTAAAAAACTGCCCTTCAAGTAGTAAATGCTGGGGTATTTATATTACTTGAAGTACTGTTTGGAAGTGCTGTTCTTGACACCTTGGGAATGAAAGAGACGACCTATGCCTAGCCTTTGCCTTGGGTGTCGGTAATCCTTGGAGACATCGCTCCTTAATTCCCGAGATAGCGATGTTGCATAGGTGCTTGTTATTATCCAACAGTTTGAAGAGTTGTCCTTCTTTATCGAGTCTAACGTTTTGTCATCTTTCGGGTTGATGTAGTACGACCCGTTCGGATATGGGGCCCGTCCGGTATATACGCGGACATGTCCCCCCCAGTATGACTTTAATAGTCACAAACTATTAGAGTGATACTTAAAAGTGCTCAGTTGAAAAGACCGGAACCATTGCTCTTGCTTTCGTCCTCTCCGTTTTCATCTCTTTCCTCCCCCTTTTTTTTATTTTTAAAACGCCTTCCTTGATGAATATGGGACAAAACCCATAATTACAGTGGGTTAAAATTCATTACTTGCTTTTCGTCCCTTTTTATCTGGGACGTACGTGTGGCGCACACCTTGCAATGGAGGGTTAAGATTGGGCCTTGCCAGCTGTGTGACATGTTGCAATGGCCCAAAGCCCATTTCTTTGCCTATAAATAGCCCACCTCCTCTTTTTACTGCGTGTAAAATCTTGAGCCGAACGTCTTAGAAATTGGGTTGAGTTCATGTGGTTTTGATCTAAAAGGAGTGTTTATAGTTGTTAGATAAGTATTATTGAAAGTGGGTTTGATTGAAAAAGGTTTTGGTTTTGGTTGTTGGGTTGCGTCCGAAATTCAAACCAAAAGGGGGAGCCAAAATGAGTTTTTGTGTTGATTTCTATTGTGTCAAGCTTGTTGTAAGTGTTCTATTTAAGCTTGTCAAGATGTTATTTTATCTATATGTTGCGTGTTATATGATATATGTTATAGGATTCAAGTGTGAAAATTATTAAAAAGGTTTGTTTTGATATTGATTGAAGTTTTGATGGTTTTAGTGTATATTAAAAGTCTAGTTAAAACTGTTTTGATAGTGGTTTAAGTCAAAAATATCAGTTTAAGGGTTTTTCATGGACTAGTTTGACCAGAAATTTTTGACCGCCAGTGCATGTCGAGAAATTTTTGAAAGTTATTTTTGATAATGGAAAGTGATCTAGTTTGCCTTTAGCTACGTTTCGCTAGGTGGCTCGTTGCATTACTCTTAATAACGAACGTTTTATGGCCAAATTAAGATTGGTAATTTTTGGTGTAAAAGTCAACTACGGAGTTTAACTTTTGAAAGTCAAACTTGTGTATACTTTTGAATATGGTTTATAATGAGCAAAGGGTTTGTAATGTTAGTTAATTAATGATGAAATATGAAGTTCAGATTATATTATCCTTACTTTCGACAACTTTCTAAAAATAGAAACTTTATGGTAAACGAAGCGTAACACAATTGTAATTGTTGTACCTTTGTGGGTGCGCCGAAGTAAAATGTTTTGCGTCGCACTTGGAGATTGTAGTATATGATTGTATATATATAATAGATATATCTATAACCTATATAAAAGAAGGTTTTTGAAACCTTGATCTTGAGGCAAAAAAAGAAGAAAACGACACATGTAAATTGAAATTTAATCAACGGCTCACATAATATTTGATCTTTCAACATTTAATGTCAACCAAAAAGCCCTGCCAAAAACCCTTAACACCAGAATTTTCCCCCAAATCTCATTAACGAAGAACAAAATCATAATCATTAATCCCTAACCGTTTTTTCTAAATCAAACATCCACAAATCAATGTTTCAATTTCTATGAAAATATCACAATTTTTTTTGACCAAACACTTCAGATTCATCTACCAAAGATCCTCTTTTCATCAAACAACTACTGCTCCAAAAATATTAAACCTTAAACCTACCAGTTACAATATGCAAATCAAATCTCCAAGATTTCATGAGTAAGTTTGTTATAGATTAAAAAACCTAAAAAACCCTAATTTGATTTTTAATCAATTGTGGTTTAATTGATTATCTGATTTATGGTTTGTTTGATTGAATAGTTGATGAATTTATATGTCCGTCATTGTGTTTAGGTTGGTGATGAGGAAGCATGATACTGGATTTATTTCGTATAAAAATCAATGTTTTAAATGTTAGTTTTTGTACTTTGTTTTTTTAGTTTTATTGTCAAAATTTTGATTTTGATTATAATTTGAACAAGTGAAAATCTATTGCTATGATCCTTGACTAATGGAATAGATACGTTATGAAAATCAGTTACCATAGCTAAAAGGTGTAATATAGTTGGTGACTTCATCAATCAATGCAAAGCGAAATGGAGAAAGAAGATGTTACAGATGGGAGATGGGATATGCTCGAGGGATCAATGGGGACGCAGTTCAGGGACATTTGCTTCCTAAAATCCATGGGATCAGGAAAACATTTTCCGGATTTAGGGCCCTAAAAACTGGTATTGTTGTGAGTATGCTATATTATGTTTTCTGACGTAAAACATTTGATAATGATGTACTTATTCATAAAAAAAATTGGTTTCCTATTATTAATTGCAGAATTGCATAATTTATTCCTTTCATTATTGTGCAGGAAAATATACGTGGTCTTAAATAATAAAGCCAAGGTACAAACAAAAACACCCTTCTCGCGTATTTTAAAATAGATTAGGTTCCTAATTACATTCTGACAACGCTACAAATCTGGACCTTTAGGTTGAAATATGCATACAGATGTATCTCATGACAAGTATTAAGTAAAGTTCCAATTAGGCCTCTTTTGGGTTGATAAAAAATGTGTTAAAAACACTTGCTGCAAATGCTGATTGCAACCATAAGTAGAAAACAAGCAAAACGTTTACTTATGTAATAGTAGTATTACAATAAGGTGTATCTACTCTTAATGAGGGATGTGAATCTGTAATTTATGATTATCATTAAGTTCACGTAGATCAGATAGTTAAACATTGAATAATCGAATGCACCAATTCTTATAAAATAGGTTTTAAGTATAATATAGAGCTATATAGTCCATGATTGCTCTTTGTCTATAAAATAGCAAATAAGAAAACAATGAAAACATAAAAACATGCGAAGCGATTATTAAGAATCAATGAATCCATTCATATTTTGCAAAAAATAAATTGATTCATATATGTTAATTCAAATCATTTGCAGATGTTGGTGTGTACAAAGTCAAGAAGCGCATGTAGGTTTGCAAAATGACACCCGAAGATGGATGGTACACACTCTGCTTTACTCACTAAGAAATCCCTCACTAATGATAGTTTTAATTATATCTATAATGTTAATGGTCGTCATATAACTGAAAGTAAATGTTAGAACTAATGTTCATAGCACTATATAACTAAAATTTTATTAGGAACCAGGAAGAGCTTTTGGCCGCCTAGATGTTAAAACAGTGGTGAGAAACATCCACATATTGTTCTCTAAAATTGAAATCTCGATAGGCCCTAAAAACCAATAGATAATGGATTTAGTGGAACCATCGACTCCTCTACCATCTGGGTTCACAGAGGGTGATCTTGTTGTCTATGGAGCTTTATATGAGAAATCAGGTTTTCAGACCACTCTTCAAGTTCCCTACAGGTATATTATATCAAGCCTATCATTACCATCATAAGATTTTGAATGAGAATAAACACGCATTATATCTTAACTCAAGCAGAAATCAAACCACTTTTTTTATAATCACATTTTCTACTAATACTGTCACATCAAGTTGGTATAAGATGCATCCTGAAAATGATAAACTTAAACTTTGCACTATTTTTTCTTTATGTAACATTATGTAACACGTGTTAAGACTTTAGTGTTCTTAAAGTCGTTAACTCGTTGCAGGTTCATTTTAGCCGAGCTCGTTGAATCATTCAGCGATAACAAGATCTAAATGAACTGATAAGTAAAGCTATAAGCACCCTGTTCTATAAAGGGTAGATAAACTACTACGTTTTTAAGTTTCCTGGAATGGAGGAATGTTTGAAGACTGCGAAGATAAGCCAATTAATATTCAAAACTTAATTTTTTTTTTTAATGCTTTTTTTTTTTTTTCCTTTTTTTGTTGGACGTCTTTTTTTTATCCTTTTAAAACTTTTTTTACAACCCTTATGGATATGTTTGTAATAGGCAATGCCCCGGGACAAACAAACACAACCGGGTCTTTGGTTTTTCAACATATCACTAATTAAAAACTTAAAACATTTTTAGGACCAGCGAGTGTATCAGGTGGGGGCATTTATAATAATTTTAACAGGGGGGGGGAGTACACCATTTATTAAAAAGTCCCAACATGCAAACAACCAACACCTCAAGCCTCGCCCATGTAAACCCCCCCCCCCCCGCACGGACGAATCCCCCCAACCCTCTGCGCGACAACTGACACTCCCCCAACCCAACCCCAACCCGCCCCCCCCTATATGTCCGTTGATAATTAACAACACACACCTACCCAACAACCAAACAACATCAAACAGCAACACCCTCAAAAGACAAATCCCCCCCAACCAAATATCCCACATTCCTTAGCAACCAACAACGCCAACCCCCGTCCGCTACCCCACCCAAACAAACCCACCCAAACAACCCCCACCCACAATACCCAAACCAAACGCCCCAAACCACCCAAACACACCCCACCAAACCACACAACCACAACCCCACACAAAAACCACCCCAGCAAAACCCCCACCAACACCAACACCAAACACAACACACCAAACACCACACCACCCTAACATACAACCGACTCAAAAAACACAACAAGCAAACGAACATCCTCTAACAGTCATTACCTGTAGCAAACCCCCACCTGTGAACCACCGCCGCAAAACCCCCACACCACCCGCAACCCCCCCCAACCGCCCACCACAAAGTGAACCACACGCGTACAAAAAGAACCTCACTTCTCTCCTCAAACCCACCCCCCCCACCCCCCATTACCATACCATGATATAAAAACAACACAAAAGAACAAAAAACCAACAAAAAAACCACCACCCAACAACCAAAAAAACACAAAAACACACCACCAAAAATAACCACACAAACCCACCCACCCACACACAATAACAACACCCACCGTACCGCCGCCACCCACAACCCCACCCCGAACACCACCTCCCAACACCCACCAGGCATTAAGACACCGGCGCCCCCCCCACGCCCACCCCAAAAATACCACCCCGTATGGGGAGTAAGCGCACCCATTCTGATACCACACCATAAAGCTCCTGCCTACCACCCCAACCTATGCTTCATATGCGTACCTCAACAAACTCTCCACACTCGTCCCCGACCCTGCCCCTCACCCCCAACCCCCCCCCCCTCCACCAACCCAACCGCACCGCCGCCCGTAACCTCTCCCACCGCACCCAGACACTCCCCCCCACTATAGCCCCTCCACAACCCCCCCCAACCCCCCCCACTCCCCACCCTACGAAAAGATTAAAAAGTCCCACCACCCCCCTTGTCCCCCCCCCATATAAATAATCGCTAAGGCCCCATCCAACCACCCCCCTCCACCCCCCCCACCCTAGAACCCGCTACCACCCGGCATAAATATTCTGAAATCCTCCTTTCCCCCCCCCCCACCGGCCCCGCCCCACCCCTCCCCCCATAACCCTGCTCTCTACCCTCCCCTCCAAGTCATATAGCTTAATTTTCTATTTTCCCCGTTCTCTTAAAACAACGAATAAATCCCAAACTACTCATCAACACACACCCAACCACCAACCCCAATGTTACCACGCCCCCGACCCTCCGCTGTAAAACACTAAAAATAGTATAGAATCCCCCACCCCCTCCACTCAATACCCACAACATACAACAATTAATGACCCCGCAATCTAACGGGAACCCCGGGGCTATGGCAAAAACCCCCCCCTCCCGCTCAAAATCACACGCAACGAACGAACCCCCCCCACGCCGCAAAACAGACAAAAACAAAAACCCCACCTTAATCCCCCACATGCCCCCCAAACCCCAACCCATAGCACCAAACCACCCACCACAACCAACCAATACCAAAAAAACAAAAAAAAAAAAAAACAGACAAAAAAAAGAACACAAAAAAAAACAAACAAAAGAAGCACAAAAAAAAAACAAACAAAAAAACACCAACAACCACACCACCCCCCCCCCCCCACCCCCACAAAAAACCCTACCAAAACCCAAACAAAATATACCAACACAACACCCACAAAAAAAAAACCCAACCCCAAACCGTCCATCCCCACCCAACCCCCCCCCCTCCACCCAAACCCCCACCCAAACCAACCCCCCACCCACCCCCCCCCAAAATTCGAACCCCCAATACCTATGACAACAACCGCAACCCATAACAAAACCACCCCCCCCACACCCCCCCCCAAAACATCCGCACCCACCCCCCCCCACTTCCAACATACCCAAACATCGCAAGGACCCACATACTCCCACCCCCCCGCCCCCCACCGAGACCAAAGCGATCATCAAGGTACAGAACCATTGCAGGCTCAAGTAAGCACATTAGCCACCAATATCTCTACCTAATGTGACCGTACAAACACTGTAAAAGATTTTAAATGTTTAAAGGAGGTGAATGTGAGCATAGAGCCTAAGTGTAGTTTAATGGTTTTAGGAGTGTAATTTATTAGGCTGTAGTTGTTAAATTTTTATAGGACGTGTTGTACTATTGTTACCCATCTGACTTGGCAATTGTCGTTTTTACATAGTTGTCGCGTAGTTGTCTGGGAAAGACCATGTTCTAAATCACATCAGCATGTTATAATTTAAATGTCATTATGTTTGGTGTTTGGTTTTATAGATTCTATGCTTCTGAAGTGCTTTTATCTTTAGAGTATCTTCACATGATAGCTAAAAGTAAGTCTCCTGGGGTTATTATAATTTAAAAACCACGTGTCCTCTTTTCTTACAACCTAATTTCCCATGAAACAGATCCAAAAGGTAATATAGGATACCCCACACACATACAAAGTCATCCTTAGGACAAAGATGGATATGAGCTAGATGGAGTATGTCACGACACTTATGTGGTCAAGGATATGGCTAAACCTATTACTTCTTTAAAATATCAGCTTATGCCACCTCCATCAAGCTAATGTGATGTAAGCTTTCATGGTGACGTTGATGTCGCCTCCTTAATCCACTGCCTTTGCAGCTTGCTGATGCGTATTTTCTTTTAAATTTATAAACTGCAAACCACCTAAGATCTATATACATACTAACGAGTAGAGTACCCGGTCGCGTGTAATATACTTGGGATAAGTCTGAGGTTGACCCAAAGAGCTATGTATAAGGCTTCTAAAACAAGGCTATTTACTATTAAACTAGAAAGAAATTTAAATTATCGCGGTTGGATTTGAGAACATGAAAACTTTAGTAGAAATGATTTAAGTACGGTTCAAGGGAAGAGAGTGCAATCATAATTACTTCTTAATAAACTTAATGATTCAATAAATTTACTAATTGGGAAAGTCAAGATCGAATGGTCATCAAATCCTTACTTATCTCGTGAAATCTCAGTACTACAAGTCATAGCAACCGAAACTTTGTCCCACTGGTCATGGTAAGCGAGCATCACATTTGGCATTCTTATGATCAAAGTAATATAACCAAACAGATAACCAAAATTACCAAGAAATAAATGAATCTTAATGATAATTAATAAGAAAAGCTTAGCCAAAAATGGTATTCATACAATCAATATCATTGTCAATTAATGAAAGTAATAAAAACATGATAATCGAATCAAACTAGTATGCTGATGATGATCGGGACCGGCTTCTCTCTTCTAGGATGGCTAGTGATTAATGGAAAATGACTTGGAGTGATGTTCCAGTCGTCCCCTCTGATGGGAGGAAGAAAGGATGCCAAATGAGGCTGAATTCGGCCCGTATTTATAGGTTTCTGATGGTTTACGGCGTAACCGATTCGTTGGTTTATGCCGTAACCTTGTTGATGTACACTTTCTAAAATATAGGCAAAATGGACTTTACGGCGTAACCAAATGGAAGGTTTACGACATAACATAAGTGTTTATGACGTTGATGTGTCATCGTAGTAGAGTGTTTTTATGTATCAAGATTTTAAATTTATATTTAGCCGACTAACCTAAATACAACACTCTAACGGGCAGTGTACCCGGTCAAGTTGTAGCTTCGTGGTAAGTAGGGTGTCGAACACTAAGAGTGGAACGAAATCTAATATCCTATTAATATTTTAATTTATCTAGATTAGCCTAATTAATAGTTAAACATATGCTATGTTGTACATATTTACTAAGGCAATGGGGGGTTTTCAGTCTGAGAGACTGGCACAGGTTTATGGTGACAAAAACTAATTCTAAGCACAATAAACACAAAGAACAAACAACTGAAGACAAAAGAGCGGTACAAGCCAGATATAAGAAAACTGTATTAACCATATTTAATCCGATTACATGTTTGATTGGTTTAATTAGTGCAATGGCTGTTTATCTCGAAGCGGCATATCATTAATAGACTTAGGCAGGACATCATCCTAAGACCTAGATACGAACAATCCTGTCATGATTAACGCATCCGCGTAAAGCATCCTATAGTCTAATTATAATCTATCTTAGGGAATTAAAGCAATGGTGATCATGTTAAAACCCTAGCCCATCAGGACTTTACCCACTTACTGCTTGATGTTGCCTTATACACCGGTAGTCCACCACCAAAGAACCATACCAATTAACTAGGAACAATACTCGTTGGACTAATATCGGGTCACCTGCCGGCCCAACTAAGCTCATAATTAAAGGGAATAGACAAGGTGTTATTTGTGATCCTAGTGGTCCGGATAAATATAAGGCACAACATGGAGAGCTATCCCGGCATCTAGATTACTAGTTAAGTCTCACTAGACCCAGTTGAATGATAGGTCGCATGTACAAGCACATAAACAAGCATAAGGCGATAAACATAATTAAACAACAACGATTAATTAAACAAGCCAGAAATCAAGCCAAATCTAATCATATTAATCTTCATAAACATGGCTAATACCCAAGGGTATTAGCCTACAATCATCATAATTATACAAACGTAATCAAAAGATTAAGAGTCGAATGATTAAGAAAGTAAAGATTACACAATGTCTTCTATGGAATTATGGATGATGCTTGACCTTGGCTGCTCTTCTAATCTTCAGAAATTCGGACTTGTATGAAAAGTATACAGAGAATGTAGTTTTGCACACTGAAAACTCGTAATGGAGCTCTCTATTTATAGTTTCTGAAAATTGGCCGATACGCCATATGGTATTGCCGGTATCAATTATAATTAACTGCTGGCAATCAACATTAACTTCATATCTTTGACTGTCTTCCAGCTAATGCATACGACGTATAGAGGAGCTAATACGCCGTATAATCCAATCAATTATAATTAATTGCACCAATCTTATTAATGATGTATCTTTGACTGAAGGCCAGTTGGTGCATACGGCGTATAAAGGATTGAGTGATACGCCGTATAGGTGATTGATCAATACGCGTTTCTTGTGATGAGTTGGCGCGGATACGCCGTACCTTCCTTGTTGGATACGGCGTATGGTAGCAGTTTGGTAACTTCTTCAAATTTCTTTGTTTTAGTTCTAAAATAACGCGTTTTTGCTTCTTCTTCACAAGTTACTCCTGAATTACTGCAATCGTAAACTTTAAACAATTAAGCACCAATATCTTGCAATAATTAAACAAAAGTGGTTAAGATATAAGGGATAAATGACAGTAAAATATGTCTCTATTTGATGTTATCAAATATCCCCCCACTTGAATCCTACTTGTCCTCAAGTAGACTTTAGAAAGGTTTTTTGAAAATATATCCCAACCGAGGTTAAGGACGTTTTCCGTTAAGCACTTTTCTTGTTCTAACCACCTGTACAAAACCAAGCTCCTCACGAAATTTGAATGAAAATACTCAGATCACTCAACTAATCTAAGGTGTATCATTTAGTAGTACGCGCATAAGATCGGTCGTGATTAGCTTCATATCATAGGCTTGGCAAGGATACACATCTCCACCTCTAAAGCTAAGGATTAACAAGTTAACAGGTAAATTGGGTTTTTATTCAAAGGCTTGGGTTAAATCATTCTTATAAGGATAAAGAATGGTATAGGGTATGGATCTTCTGACTTTCACCAAAGGTCGTCGTCAAACAAGACAGCTGAGACATGCATACATGGCCATAACGCCAAATAGACATCCACGCTCTCTATACATCTTTATTCGAGTATTCTAAGGTTAGTAATTAGGAAATGGAAGTAAAATGGTTGTTAAATAAATTGAAACAAAACATATAGATTTAAAACTAACACAAATATGCGTGCGGTTGCTAGTTACTTTTTTATGACCGTTCCTGACAAGACTCGAATATAGCCAAACGCCTCGTATGGAAATGACAAAGACAACCTAAGTTGCAATGACAACCTAAGTTGACGTTCCCATAACGGCCAACTTCTCTTACATCCCTAACTTTACATACTTTTACAAAAGTGGTGATATCGGCCACTTTCTACAATACTTTACATCGTTGATTTTTGCACGTATCAACGAATAGTCGTCATTTTTCAATTCCTTCGGTATAAGCTTTTGAACCGACTATGCTTTTCTTTTGCTCATCTCTTTTTTTTTGCTTGCTAAAAATACATCTTGGTGTAGATTCACCGTCTTCACTATCATTATTTATCCGGCAAATTTTTCCTTTTGAACTTAACATCTTCAGACATAATACATAATTGCGAAAGGTAGCAAAATATACGAGCTACAAACGTCCCTATTGCATTGTGCTATATTCCCGACCATTACATAGATAGAGAAATTTCACTTTGACACAGGACTACAAAACTTTACACGAAAGCAACTAGCAACATTGATTAAAATAGGCTTTAATCTACACGGTAGGCTAAGGTGTAAAGGTGAAACGAAAAAAAAAATTCGTGGGTAAGGAAAAAGAGAGGAATGGCTCAGCAGGTTGTTTTAGGGGTATCATACTCTAAAAATGAGAGTAAGCAAAGGGTTACACGGGGGTTAACTAACCAGTGTAGTTAGTTAATAAAACAACATGTAAGGCTTTTTGGTTTAATCCTAGAAATTTACCTGTTAACATGATACTCCATCTAAATCCATAGTACTTATCGTGGAGGTCATGCCAGGCCAAGTTCTAAAGACCACTACATCACCGGCACACACATATTTTTTTGGAATTTTTGGGTAAACATTTGGAAACGGGTAGGCTTAATTCTCATAATAAGGCAATAAGGGTAGTGCGCTAGGTAATGTAACTAGTGATTATTCACAAAAAGTATGCTTGAAAAAAAAATTAACCATTTTAAGCATTTTTCAACTTTTTTGTGAAAATGAGGACAAGTACGTTCTAATTCTCCGTCCCCCCACTTAAATTATACAACGTCCTCGATGTATATAAAATAACTAAATAATAAAGGGAAAAAGAATTAGAACGAGGAAAACTCCCCTGATATTTTGCTCCAGATGATCCTCCATTTTAAGTATTTGAGCAAAATTAGTGTTGACAAGGGCTTCAGATTGCCCGAGAGAATTCAACACTTTGGTCAATTTTCAGAATATTCTCTGTGAGTCGAATTCATTTCAACAAGGTCATGCATAAAGGTTAGAAGACGTCCGTGTAATCTTGTACTTTTGACTAACCTACAAAACAAGCAAACAATTAAAGCACATAACTGTGCAGGGTACAATACGTCGTATCCCAAACCCTAGGATACGCCGTATGTAATCCTGCGAAAACAATTAAATTATAGGAAATAAAATACTAGAAAATACAAACTGATAACGTCCAGACATGCATACGTCGTATCCTAAGGGGTTCGATACGCCGTATGTATGTCTGGGAATTCAAACAATTAAATTTAAATAAAAAGTGCGACAAACAATTTAAAACCGAGTTGTCTCCCGGGGATCACTTTTGTTTTAGCCGATCATTAAGTTTGACCATTTTTCTCCCTCTTTATTCATTCATCAGGTGTAGTCACGACCCATCCTTCATTTATGAGTCGTAGAAGTTCTCGATAAGCGTCGAGACTTTTCTTTGAATGGTTGAGGTGTTCGGACTCCTTTATTGTAATGTACTCTTCGTCATTGTTGAATGAGTACTTCATCATTTCGAATCTTCTGATCTTGCAGTCAGATTGATCAGGAGTCGGATCGTTCGTAAGTTCTTGATCACAACCAACGTTGTTTGCTTCGTGATTTCATTCAGATATAAGGTTGGCGTCAAGATAAGGATTATTCCCCCCATTTGTTCATTGTATTAGCGTAAGGCCCTCGTCTGAAATTTTCCTTGCGAGCGAATGGGGCGACTTCTAGAATGTTTACTCTCCACCAGCATTCCTGTAGTTTTACTAGTACTTCATATTCTAGCTCGTGGAAGTTTTCGAAGCAGATTTTCAACCATTTGCAGAATTTAAGTACTCCTTGAGTCGCGTCTCCCCAAGATCTTTCAACTTTGGCCTTAAAAGCTAAAGTTTCATCCTTAAGTCTGCCATAAACTAGTTCATTATACCAACTGTGATCTTGGAAATAGGTCATGGTTCCTACCCGTACCATTCCTGGCAGTTCTCCGCCATTATAGAATCCGTCAACGTCAGAGTTGTACGTGGGCCATTTAGCTTTCCCATTCTTGAAGCGGTACGGTTCGCATATGTGATCACATAGTTGGTGTTGTACCCCAATTTCCGACCATGGTTCCATGTCACCTTGCGTTTTATCGTTCAACTCTTGTGCGTATTCTTCGTATGTCTTGACCCTTTAGATTTCGTAAATGAATATATCGAGGTCAATCCTAAGTAGGCGGTTGAATTCATCATAGGCAGTACACAAGGGTGTATCGAAGAGGAATAAGTCGTCTTCAATCTTGAGAATTTCAGGAACATTGCCAAAACTGTGGGGGTCATAATCTTCATCCTCAGTTTCCTCTTCCTCGTCGTGCTTGCATAGATCGTGGAACTTTAGAAAAAACTTTTCGACTAGATCATCCCAAGTAGATATAGTGCCGATACAATTGTTCGTGAACCATTCGCTGGCGGCACCTGAGAGTGATACAGGGAAGACACTGAGTCTGAATCAGTCATTACTTAGTCCCCTTACTTTGATTGGTTCAACGACTTCGAGAAAGCTGTTAATGTACTTGAACACATCATCTCCCTCATTTCCGCTAAAAGTGTTGTTACGAATTTTCACCAAAAATGCCCCTTCGATCTCAATAAAGTTCTTTTTGATCATCTTCCCATCGCTATCTTTTGAGACGAAGCTTCTACAAGTAGTGGAAATGTAATCGTTCGTGATCGGCTCTGCCATCTGAATCCTGAGAACAAGAATAAAATTATCACTAGTAAGTGCTCTCATAGAAGAGAATGCATGAAAACAGAAAGCCGAAAACAAGCACTATTACTGTATCAGATGACAGATTCGCCGTATGCTATTGATTAGCATACGTCGTATGAGTCTATTGAATGCAATACGCCGTATTGTGCTTACTGAATACGCCGAATCGAGAGATACGCCTTTTTGACAGCAGAATCAATACGTTGTCCTGATCAGAAGGTTAGATACGTCGTACCTAACTAGTGGATACGCCGTATCAAGTGATCAGTTAGAACAGTAAGCAATAAAAAACACGAATTTAAATGATGCAAGCAATTAAACTAAATATGCATAATTTAAACATACAATGCAGAAATAAAACAATTAGATGGTTAGGGGTTAAAGCTAATTAAATTACACTAAACAAGTTAAAAATTAGAAAACACTAATAAGAATAAAAGATTAACAATTCACTCCCCGGCAGCGGCGCCAAAAACCTTGATGTGTCGTCGTAGTAGAGTGTTTTTATGTATCAAGATTTTAAATTAATATTTAGCCGACTAACCTAAAGACAACACTCTAACGGGCAGTGTACCCGGTTAAGTTGTAGCTTCGTAGTAAGTAGGGTGTCGAACACTAAGAGTGGAACGTAATCTAATATCCTATCAGTATTTTAATTTATCTAGATTAGCCTAATTAATAGTTAAACCTGTGCTATGCTGTACATATTTACTAAGGCAATGAGGGGGTTTCAGTCTGAGAGACTGGCACAGGTTTATGGTGAGAAAAACTAATTCTAAGCACAATAAACACAAAGAACAAACAACTAAAGACAAAAGAGCAGTACAAGCCAGATATAAGAAAACTGTATTAACCATATTTAATCCGATTATATGTTTGATTGGTTTAATTAGTGCAATGGATGTTTATCTCAAAGCGGCATATCATTAATAGACTTAGGCGGGACTTCATCCTAAGACCTAGATACGAACAATCCTGTCATGATTAACGCATCCGCGTAAAGCATCATATAGTCTAATTATAATCTATCTTAGGGAATTAAAGCAGTGGTGATCCTGTTAAAACCCTAGCCCATCGGGACTTTACCCACTTACTGCTTGATGTTGCCTTACACACCGGTAGTCCACCACCAAAGAACCATACCAATTATCTAGGAACAATACTCGCTAGACTAATATTGGGTAACCTGCCGGCCCAGCTAAGCTCATAATCAAAGGGTATAGACAAGGTGTTATTTGTGATCCTAGTGGTCCGGATAAATATAAGGCACAACATGGAGAGCTATCCCGGCATCTAGATTACTGGTTAAGTCTCACTAAACCCAGTTGAATGATAGGTCGCATGTACAAGCACATAAACAAGCATAAGGCGATAAACATAATTAAACAACAACGATTA
>BQNB010058429.1:0-37764 GCA_026074375.1 Tanacetum coccineum | reverse complement strand
GCCCCCTAGCTCGGTTTGGTTTGGGTTTATGCGACTAGGAAGGTTAACAAGGCTTAGTGCCTATAAATATGTTCCTACTCATACACTTAGACTTTTCTTAAAACTCTCACACACCTCAAACTCTCTCTCTCTCCCTTGTTCGGGCTATATAAACCGCAACCAAGCACCCCCACACTTCCACTTCGAACCAACAAGTAACCACAAGGAATTATTCGAGCCAAGGGTGGGTTGTCTCGATCGTATACACGTTTGGATTAGCACTCTACACGTCTACATACGCCACAAATACGCTAGGACCCTTGTAAGTCAAGTTTCAAACTCATACGCTTTGTATATTAAATTGTCTTTTGATTTCTAGTCATTAAGTCACGACATTTATGAAATGTACGCACCTATACGTGTATGCCTTATACTCGTATGGTGCAAGGGACAATTAAGGTGCGAGAACCACGTGATTTAACGTGACAAGGAATTAAATGTTGCGTCCAAGGCGAAAGCTTGGTCTCCAACATGAACAACGTGCCCTATATACGAGAATATAAGAAACTTACACGTAAACTTTTATTGTAAACAAGCTAGGACGACTTAGGAATGTGTACGAGACCCTAAAAGACACTTGCATGTGAAACCCGACGTGTACACAAGTCAAATACTCGGCATATTATGGCTAGGGCTCTTCGAAAGACCATATAAACGACTAGGGGAAATAACGGGCCTCAAGGGACTCGTAGCCCGTCACACGAGCCCAACGCGAGCCCAAATGCAAGCTCATAAGCTACAATAAGCCTAAACGGCTTATTCATGTGCTTATACGCGACTTATCAAGTTCAAAATAAAACTAAGAGCCTAATGAACCCTTTGGCAAGTCGTTGAACCAAACAAACCCCTAACGGGCCTCTATCGAGCCCAACAAGGCCCAACGAGAGCTTATTAATAAGCCGCAGCTTATTAATAAGTCACTCGGGCTAAAATCATAAAGGGGAGTGTCCATGTTGTTCATATGGGGCCTTTACTTCATTAGAAACCCAAACGCACCCTTAATGGGCCTCCTAGCCCATTAACGAGCCCTAAATGAGCAAATAAGCTCACAATAAGCTCGAGTAGCTTATTGGTGATCTTATGGGGGCTTAATAAGCTTATTAGACTTAAATATACTTAATGGACCTCAATGGACCCAACGAAATGCTTTGAACCCTTATCGGGCCTCAACCGGCCCAAGACCGGCCCATTTGAGTGCTTATTAGCTTAATGGCTTATTTAGAATAAGCTGAAAAGGGAAACAGTTAATTCGGCTTAAATTACAAGTTGGAAAAGCACTAGGAGAAGTCTAGAACTCTAAATACCCTTATCGGGCCTCAACCGGCCCAAACCGGCCCAAACTCAAAAGCTTATTAGCTTATTTTAAATAAGCTAAACACGGGACAGAAAAAGCTAAGTTGAAACAAATGAGAAATAAGCTAAAATGCCTAAGAAACCATTTAGTTTCTATCCGGGTTAAGCTATTGGGCCCGTAAGCCCAATAAGCTCTAAATAAGCTTCAATAAGCTCGACGAGCTTATTATAAGCTAAACCAACCCATATGAACTTATTTGAAGGCTGTGGACTTATAAAAACTACAACGGACCTTTAGAAACCTAAACGGACCTTAACGGGCCCAGTATGGCCCGTTAAGCCAAAATAAGCTCGAATAGCTTATCTATAAGCCGAAATCACTTTGTTGGCTTATTTGAACTAAATAAGGCCAAATGCCACTTGTCGGGATTTAATTGGGTTGAAAATGCGATTTTTACAAGTCGGGGGACTAAAACTGTAAAATGCCGAAACATGAAGGACTAAATTAATCAAATTTGATTTTCAATAACTCCATGGGCTATTCGTGTAATATTCTGAAACATGAGGGTTTAAGAGTAAACTATAAAAACTTAAACTATCCTTCTTAGAAACTTAAGGGACTAATTATGTCAATTCTAAAACTAAAAGGTTTAAAATATAAATATGTATATTTGTAAACCTAGGGACTAAAAGTGGAATAACTAGAAACTTAAGGGTGGTTTAGAGCCACGGTGAAATAAATAAAACATTTATGCGTCGGTCGAACGTTTAGATATTCGGACGTCGAACGATTTAATAACAAATTAATAAATAAAGTATATTTATTAATAATGATTTCACGTTTATCGAGAACCATCGAAATTATAAAAACAATGATCTTGTGCATCACCGCACAAGTGATAACGGTATATATAAACTTAAAATGGGATTTAGTTTATACAATGAGTCGTTAGTTTAAATGTGTAAACTAAGACTTGACCGTACTTACTTAGGTACTTAACGGTGTGATCCACTACCTACTTGGATACTTGTTATCATTCAGAGAACTACCGGCTAAGGTGAGTTCATAGCCCCATGCTTTACAATTATTTAAATGATTTACATCCTTGGGGTGATAACATGCTTTGTTTTACAAACTGGACGCAAGTGTACATTTTATGCCATGATTACGTGTTTGCCTAAGTTACCATAACCCCTTTATGTCCATGATCATGAACTGTTAATTGCATAGATGTGGTTGGGAATTACATTGTGCGGGCGCGAATGTTATGGATAGATCTATTAGGGATTGACGATCCCCGTTCGGGTGATTAGCTATCACCGGGAACGAACGCATACCATGTCGAACTTGGGATGTTGCAGGGTTAGCACATCATTCACGGACACTTGTTGGCAAATTTATATTTGCATTCATACATGTCTAGCTTCGGTGTCATGAGCTTAGGAAACGTAATTACTTTTTATGATGTTTGCATTTGTTGCTCAATCATGCACTGGGAAATCTTGCGGTCCTACAATTGATTTACATAAACCTATGAATTCACCAACTTTATGTTGACGTTTTAAGCATGTTTTTCAGGTCAATAAGGCACGAGGTGCAATGATACATTGGGAGTCAATAAATGAAGAGTCAACACTAAAGATTTGGGATCTTATTACACTTTAGGGACAATTGTTATAAACCGGAATCTTTATCTATTTTGTTGAAACCATTTGAAGCCATGAGCTTGTGTAACAAACAATTATTTTGTTAATCCAATGTATCTTTTTCAAACGACACGCTTAGTGGTCGTTCTCTGATCTTGTGCTATTGACCCAATAATGTAACGCCTTCGGATATTCAACATTCCGCTGCATACTCAGATTTGAGGGTGTTACAACTACCTTCTCCTATGTTTTAGAGAACGCAGGGTCAAAATTGTATAACTTGGAACTATAACCAATTTGTCAAACATTGCAATCATAACAAAGGGATTTTTCATGGACATTCATTCATGACATTACATGTTGCATTAAGTTGCGGAAGACTAGATGTAACATTTCACAATTTCAGGTCATTTTAACGACTCTATTATTCTTCACTATTTTTTAGTCCAATACGCGTTTACTTTTAATTTAACTCTAAGCTAGAACGCTAGACCTAGAATATTCATTTAACGTAAACAGATAACAAATAAATGATGGTTTACGTCAATCAAAAGTAGGATAATTATTAAGAAGATAATTATTAATTTGTTATTATATTTATTGGCACGTAAAAGGCTTACGTTTCGCAATAAAATACATTTAGTCACACCCCGGAAATACCTAGACTCAAACCAATAACCACTTTTAAACCTTAAACACAAAATTTAATCAAATCATGTGTTACTAACTCATGTTGGCCGAATATGGGTAAGTATAACCCATAAAACCATTCGTCCCATACATATATACACCTAGAAATCTTCCTAATATCCTTTAAGTACATGTACAACCTATGTTTAATTAAAACATGTACAACATGTCTTAAACTAACTTATTACACAATGGTTAATAACCATTTTGATCTCTTTTGTCCTCCTTGATGTCGCGGCTAAGCAAAGCACCCACACAAAACCATAAGATTTCCAAATCCTAGTAAATCTTGTACAAATATATGGTAATTAAGAGATGTACTTAGGTGGTTTAGCAAAATACAATGTGAGGCTAACTAAAACCCTCAAAACGACTAATAAGGGCATGAATTTGACTTAGGATGGAACTAGGAAAAATAACTAGCTATCAAGACTATATATACTCACTTATATTATCCCTTAAACATTTCTTAAACATTTCCTAAACTCACAAACACTCTCAAGCCAAAACCATATTGTTTTCTCTCATTGTATTCGGGTTATATAATAACCGAACTCAAACACGACACCTTATCATTTTACAAAATCAAGGATTCTAAGCATTTATTAAGCTAGGGAGAAATACAAACTACTTATACGATATGGTGTTATCTCCTATTTCGGTTTTACTACATATACACAACCAAGACACCTAGGTACCGCTTTAAAGTCTCGAATGTAAGCTTTACAGGTCATATTCATTCATTTTAATGCAAGTCTAGTGTAAGTGACACGTTAACTTTGTGTGTAACAAGTTAACGTGAGGCATGAACGTTGCTAACGTGTATAAAACATGGTTTCATCATCGAGTTAAATCCTAAGCTTTTTAAGTTTTTAAAACAAGAATAGGAACTTATAAGAATAACACCCTATATATTTTCAATAAAAAAATATATGTGTAAACTTTACATAGTACACAAGATGTCTTAACTTGGGAACCAATGTACGAGCTAATAAGACGAATTCATGTAGTAAAACACGAGTAATAATTGCTTATCGAGTGCTTATCGTAAGGTTTCAAACCATAGAAACTAACTAGCGAGCTTAATGGGCTATAATTGGTTTCGTTAAATTTGAATTGTCCAAACAAGCCACGTCTACGAGGCCACAGCTTATTAATAAGCTCCACAAGCTTATTAAGAAGCCTAAAGTGCTTATTAAACTCACATGGACCTTAGTATACCTTGGAAAATCTAGCCGAACCCTTATTAGGCTTGACGGCCCATTGCCATATCCAAACGCGAGCCCATAAGCCATAATAAAGCTAAACAACTATGGTGTAAGCCTTATACAGTTTAATAAGCTATTGACTTAGAAAATGCTAATGGACCTAAAAGGGACTAGTTGGATCATGTATAAACCTTATCGAGTTCTTATTGGACTCAAAAGCCCATTAACGAGCTTATTGGCTTATAAATAAGCCGAGCAATAAAAACAGACCCATAAGTGCTTATTGAGATAAGAAAAATAAGTTGGATCATATATGAAACCCTAATGGTCTTTTAAAAACCTTTCGGGTTAAGGTTATTGGACTAACGAGCCCAATAAGCTCGAATAAGCTTACCCGAGCTTATTTTTTAGCATCAACAGTTTCATTAAGTTTAAATGAGCTTAATGAGAGCTTATGTGCTTTGAAAATCTAAATTGGACCATTAATTTTGCTTAACGGGCTTTAACGAGCCCAACAAGGCATAATAAGCCTAAATAAGCACATCTGAGCTTATTTATAAGTTGCCACAACTTATATGGCTTATTGGAGCTTAATAAAACTTGTTGCCACTTCTTAGAATTTAAACAGGCTTAAAATGTGATTTTTACAAATTTAGGGACTAAAAGTGTCAAAGTGCAAACTAAAAGGTGTAAACTGTAAATATTGATTTTTATGAGTCTAAGGATTGTTTTTGACATATTTCAAACACAAGGTACTGTTTTGAAATAACTTATATTAAAAGTATAACATTTATAAAGTTAAAGGACTAAAAGTGACAACTTGGAAAGTTAGGGGTTAAAAAGTGTAATTTAACCAAACTTAAATAAAAGGACTAAAGTGATAAAACTTAGAAACTTAAAAGTATGTTATAAAACTTAAATGATTTTATAAATACTTGAAGTGTCGGACTGGACTTAATATAATAAAAGTATTATTGTATTTAAAGTCCAAAGTTTATCGGGGTGTATAAACTATCAGTTAATAATGTATATTTATTAACTATATATCTCCTTAGTTGTATACTCCCAAGAGCCAACAATTAAAAGACAAATCAATAAACAAGTGGCGACCACCAGCACAATGATAACAATATATTATATATATATATATATATAAATAAAATATATATATATAAAATATATATATATATATATTATAGTAAATATAATATTAAACTAACAATTTATTGTAGTTTATGCATTAAGTCGTTAGCCTAAACTTTAATAGACAAGTCTAAGCCTTATTTACTTAGGTATTATTACAGTGTGTTTCATGTTGCCATAATTGGATTATAATTTATCAATTACAGAGGTACCAAGCCACCTACTCAGGTGATTCAATGGCCCCTATATTTTACAATTATTTAAATGATTTACATCTTTGGGGTGAGAACATGCTTTGTTTTACAAATTGGACGCAAGTGTACATTTTATACTATGATTACGTATTTTCCTAAGTAGCGATAACCCACTGAGCCCTTATCATGAACTGTCAATTACTAGATTGTGAGCGCGAATGTTATAAATAGATCTATTTGGGATTGACAAATCCCCGTTTGGGTGAGTAGCGCTCACTGTGCTGGTTTGCCGGACAACAAACGTATACCATGTCGGATTTTAGGATGGTGCGAGGTTAGTAACATCATTCACGGGCCAATGTTGGCAATTTATTTTCATTCATACATGTCGAGCTTCAGTGTCATGAGCTTAGGAAAACATAATTACTTTTTATGATGTTTGCATCTGTTGCTTAATCATACACTTGGAAATCTTGCGGTCCTACTATTGATTTACATAAACCTATGAATTCACCAACTTTATGATGTTTTCTCAGGTCAATAAGGCACGAGGTGCCAAAGATACATCGGGTCCACATCTTAGGAGAGTCCTACTAAAAGATTTGGGGCGTATTATATTTTGAGAACATTTGTTATAAACCGAAATCTTTACTTATATTGTCGAACAATTTAAAGCCATGATCTTATGTAATGAACAAATATTTTGTTAATCCAATGTATCTTTTTGAAACGGCACGTTTAGTGGTCATTCTTATATCTTGTACTATTGATCTATGAAGTAACGCCCTCGGATATTCAACATACCGCTGCTACCCAGATTTAAGGGTGTTACAGATTGGTATCAGAGCCAAGGTTATAGAGAACCAGGTCAAAAGTTTTCGTCTGGACTATAACCATTTTCAAACACTGCATTTACAAATAGGGTTTGCACGAGACACACATACATTACTTGTCTGCAATCCAGCATATGCGCTTACATGACATACACTGTTTTAGCATTAGTGGTTACTAAGTGCTTGCATAATTGATATATACGAGTATATAAATTATATTACGTATATTACTATAAGAGTCTTAAAATTTATACTTATATAAGTTATTTTTTCTTTTTTTTACAGCAGTCATGTCTTCTGCATCATCTACGGTTACCTACACTTTCGTCTACACCGACTCTGAGCCAGGAAGGGTATTTTGGGGAGCCGATGAGGAGATATCTGATGGAGGTTCTCCACGAGTCATCGTATTAGGGATACGATGGACTCCCTATACAGCCGGTAGCCCCACCATCACCGGATTACATAACTGACTCCGAGGAGCCACAGACCTACGCATGTACAACGGGAACAGGATGAGCGTGAGCCTATGTTCATTACAGCCACCTATCCTGAATACAGTGCCCAGAAGACTATATACCCTGGCACGTAGTCAGGATCATGTGGCTGTATGAACATAGGCTCACCGCTCATCCTCGTCTCGTGGTACTGGTGGTGTCTGTGGCTCCTCGGAGTCAGTTATGTAATTCGGTGATGGTGGGGCTATCGGCTGTATAGGGAGTCCATCGTATCCTAATACGATGACTCGTGGAGAACCTCCATTAGATATCTCCTCATCGGCTCCCCAAAATACCCTTCCTGGCTCAGAGTCGGTGTAGACGAAAGTGTAGGTAACCGTAGATGATGCAGAAGACATGACTGCTGTAAAAACAAAAATAACTTATATAAGTATAAATTTTAAGACTCTTATAGTAATATACGTAATATAATTTATATACTCGTATATCAATTATGCAAGCACTTAGTAACCACTAATGCTAAAACAGTGTATGTCATGTAAGCGCATATGCTGGATTGCAGACAAGTAATGTATGTGGGTTTTTTTGTCTCGGTGCAACCTATTGTAAATGCAGTGGTTGAACAAGGTTCAAAGTCCCGAGACAAATAACTTTGACCTGGTTCTCTATAACCTTAGCTCTGATACCAATCTGTAACACCCCCAAATTGGGTATCAGCGAAATTTTTTAATATCCGAGGCATTTCTTCATAGAAAAGCACAAGATATTGGAGAACGACCCACTAAAACGATTCCGCTTCAAAAGATACATTTGATTAACAAATATTTGTTCATTACATAAGTATCAGCTTTAAATAGTTTCGAACAATATAAGTAAAGATTTCGGTTTATAACAAATGTTCTCAAAATATAATACGCCCCAAATCTTTAGTACCGACTCTCCAAAGAGTGACCCCCGATGTATCTTGGCACCTCGTGCCTTATTGACCTGAGAAAACATCATAAAGTTGGTGAATTCATAGGTTTATGTAAATCAATAGTATGACCGCAAGATTTCCCAAGTGTACAATTAAGCAACAATTCAAACATCATAAAAAGTAAATTAACGTTTTCCTAAGCTCATGAGACTAATCTCGACTCAATTGTAAAGAAAGAAATAAAATTGTCCAACATTCCGTAATGATGTTCTAACCCTCAACAGCTAAATCCCGACATGGTATACGTTTGTTGTCTGGCAAACCGGCATAGTGAGCACTACTCACCCAAACGGGGATGTCAATACAAAATAGATCTATTTATAACATTCGCGCTCACAATCTAGTAATTGACAGTTCATGATAAAGGGCTCAGTGGGTTATCGTTACTTAGGCAAACACGTAATCATAGTAAAAAATGTACACTTGCGTCCAGTTTGTAAAACAAAGCATGTTCTCACCCAAAGATGCAAATCATTTAAATAATTGTAAAATATAGGGCCATGAACTCACCTGAGTAGGTAGTCCTCTGTGAATGATAAATATATCCAAGTATGGCAAATGAATCACACTGTCAAATACCTAAGTAAATACGCTAGACCTTAGCTATAAGTTTTTGGCTAACGACTTAGATTGCATAAACTACAATAAATTGCTATTTATATATATATATATATATAAGTATAATATCGCTATATATATATATATTTATATATACTATACTAATATATATATATATATATATATATTGTTATCACTTGTGGTGGTGCACATGTTTATTGTATTTGTCTTTACTTGTTGGCTCTTGGGAAGGTATACGACTAAGGATAGATATCGTTAATAAATATACATTTATTAACCTGATAGTTTATACACCGATAAACTTTGACTTTAAATACAATAATACTTTTATTATATTAAGTCCAGTCCGACACTTCAAGTATTTATAAAATCATTTAAGTTTTATAACATACTTTTAAGTTTCTAATTTTTAATCACTTTAGTCCTTTATTTAAGTTTTGGTTAATTATCACTTTATAACCCCTAAACTTCCCCAGTTGTCACTTTTAGTCCTTTAACTTTATAAATGTTATACTTTTAATATAAGTTATTTCAAAACAGTACCTTGTGTTTGAAATATGTCAAAAACAATCCTTAGACTCATAAAAATCAATATTTACAGTTTACACCTTTTAGTTTGCACTTTGACACTTTTAGTCCCTAAATTTGTAAAAATCACATTTTAAGCCTGTTTAAATTCTAAGAAGTGGCAACAGTTTTATTAAGCTCCAATAAGCATATAATGCTGTGGCACTTTATAAATAAGCTCTATGATCTTATTTAGGCTTATTATGCCTTGTTGGGCTCGTTAAAGCCCGTTAAGCAAAATTAATGGTCCAATTTAGATTTTCAAAGCACATAAGCTCTCATTAAGCTCATTTAAACTTAATGAAACTGTTGATGCTAAAAAATAAGCTCGGGTAAGCTTATTCGAGCTTATTGGGCTTGTTAGTCCAATAACCTTAACCCGAAAGGTTTTTAAAAGTCCATTAGGGTTTCATATACATGATCCAACTTATTTTCTAGTCTCAATAAGCACTTATGGGTCTGTTTTTTATTTCTCATGACTATTTGATAACCATAAGCTCGTTAATGGCTTTTGGGTCCAATAATACTCGATAAGGTTTTATACATGATCCAACTAGTCCATTTTAGGTCCATTGGCATTTTCTAAGTCCAATAAGCTTAATAAACTGTATAAGCTTACAAATAAGTTGTTTAAGCTTATTATGGCTTATGGGCTCGCGTTTGGATACTGCAATGGGTCGTCAACCTAACAATAGGGTCGCTAGATTTTCTAAGTGTAATCTAAGGTCCCATATGAGTTTGTTTTCAATAAGCACATTAGGCTTCTTAATAAGCTCGTGGAGCTTATTAATAAGCCGTGGCCTAGTAGACGTGGCCTGTTTGGACAATTCAAATTTAACGAAACCAATTATAGCCCATTAAGCTCGCTAGTTAGTTTCTATGGTTTGAAACCTTACGATAAGCACTCGATAAGCAATTATTACTCGTGTTTTACTACATGAATTCGTCTTATTAGCTCGTACATTCGTTCCCAAGTTAAGACATCACGTTTATATGTAAAGTTTACACATAGATTTTATATATTTCGAATATATAGGGTGTTTTTCATATAAGTTACCATTCTTGTATTTTAAACTTAAAGCTTAGGCTTTAACTCGATGATTAACCATGTTTTATACACGTTAGCACGTTCATGCTCACGTTAACTTGTTACACACAAGTTAACGTGACCCTTTACAATAAGACATGAAATAAAAATGAATAGAATATGACATTAAATCTTAATTTTCGAGACTTACAAGGTGTTCCTAGTGTCTTGGTTGTGTATTATGTAGTAAACCCGAATCGTATAACCCCAAATCGTATAAGTACGATTGTATTTTCCTCCCTAGCTTAACTCAATGCCTTAGAATCCTTGCTTTGTAAAATGTGGTGTCGTGTTTGAGTTCGGTTATTATATAACCCGAATACAATGAGAGAAAACAATGTGGTTTTGGCTTGAGAAGTGTTTGTGGTTTAGGAAATGTTTAAGAAATGTTTAAGGGACAATATGAGTGAGTATATATAGGCTTGATAGCTATTTAGTTTTCCTAATTCCTACTTAAGTTCAAATTCTGCCTTATTAGTGTTTTGAGGGTTTATTAGCCTCACATTGTAATTTGCTTAAACCTCCTAATAAATCTCTTATTACCATATATTTGTACAAGATTTTCTAGGATTTTGGAAATCTTATGATTTTTGTGGGTGATTTGCTTACCTCGGCATCAAGAGGACAAAAGAGATCAAAATGGTGATTAACCAATGTGTAATAAGTATTTAGAGACATGTTGTACATTTTTAATTAAACATAGTTTGTAGCATGTACTTAAAGGATATAGGTAAGATTTCTAGGTGTATATCGGTATGGACGAATGGTTTTATGGGTTATACTTATCCATTTCGGCCAACATGAGTTAGTAACACATGATTTGATAAATTTTGTGTTTAAGGTTTAAAAGTGGTTATTGGTTTGAGTCTAGGTATTTTCGGGGTGTGACTAAATGTATTTTATTGCGAAACGTAAGCCTTTTGACCAATAAAAATAAAATACACAAAGTTAATAATTATCTTCTTAATAATTATCTAACACTTTGATTGACGTAAACTTTAATTTATTTGGTGTCCGTTTACGTTAAATGATTATTTCTAGTCTACGCGATTTAGCTTAAGAGTTAAATTAAAAGAAAACACGTATTGGACTAAAAAAATAGTAAAGAATAATAGAGTCGTAAAATGACCTGAAATTGAGAAATGTTACATCTAGTCTACCCAACTAATGCAACAAGTAATGTATGAATGAATGTCCCATGAAAATCCCTTTGTATGATGCAATGTTTGAAAATGGTTATAGTCCAAGTAAAAACATTTGACCTGGTTCTCTATAACCTTGGCTCTAATGACCAATCGTAAACACCCCCAAATTGGGTCATAGCGGAATAATGAGTCCGTGAGCGTTACTTCATAGATCAATAGCACAAGATATAAAAACGACCTCTAAAAGAGTCGTTTAAAATACGATACATTGGATTTATTGAAATTGTTTAATACAAAGCGCAACGGCTTAAATTGTTCAACATTTGATAACAGATTTTAGATCATAACAATTATCCCAAAGTGTAATGACTCCAAATCTTTAATGCATGACTCCCCAAAAGACTATCCCCAATGTATCCTTAGCAGCTCGTGCCTCATTGACCTAAGAAAACATGCTTTAAAACGTCAACATAAAGTTGGTGAATTCATAGGTTTATATAAGTCAATTGTAAGGACCGCAAGATTTCCAAGTGTATGATTAAGCAACAAATGCAAACATCATAAAAAGTAATTATGTTTCCCTAAGCTCATGACATTGAAGCTTGACATGTATGGATGCAATAAATTGCCAACATTGCTCGTGAATGATGTTCTAAAACAAAAAACCCCCGGCAAAACATCCCCCCCCCCCCCCTCTAATCCGACATGGTATACGTTTGTTGTCTGGCAAACCGGAACAGTGAGCGCTACTCACTCAAACGGGGACGTCAATCCCAAATAGATCTATTTATAACACTCGTGCTTCCAATCCAGTAATTGACAGTTCCATGAAATGGGTTTCAGTGGGTTTATCGCTACATGACAAACACGTAATCATTTGCATAAAATGTACACTTGCGTCCATTTGTAAAACAAAGCAAGTTCTCA
Source organism: Tanacetum coccineum (assembly GCA_026074375.1). Lineage (NCBI taxonomy): Eukaryota > Viridiplantae > Streptophyta > Magnoliopsida > Asterales > Asteraceae > Tanacetum > Tanacetum coccineum. The sequence continues at coordinate 24,978 of BQNB010058429.1, read as the reverse complement.
CCCAAAGATGTAAATCATTTAAATAATTGTAAAGCATGGGGCTATGAACTCACCTTAGTAGGTAGTCCTTCGTGAATGGTAAATATACCCAAGTATGGCAAATGAATCACATCGTCAAATACCTAAGTAAATATGGCTAGTCTTAGTCTACAAGTTTAGGCTAACGACTTCATGTATAAACTACAATAATTTTCTAGTTTATATTTACTGTTATCACTTGTGTGGTGGTGTACATGTTTATTGTATTCATTTTTGCTCGTTAGCTCTTGGGAAGGTGTACCACTATGTATGTACCTGTATAAGTATATGTGTCATTAATAAATATACGCATTTATTAATTGTGTCGTTTATGTATTTATAAACCGTGATTTTAACTTGTAATAATATCCTCATTATATTATGTCTAGTTCGATACGTCAAGTATTCATAAAACCATTTTAGTTTCATATCATACTCTTAGGTTTCTAGATTGGCAAACATAGTCCTTATAGTTTAAAATAGTCAAATTACAACTTATACCCCTAAGTTTCCGTGTTGACACTTTTAGTCCCTCAACTTTACAAAGTTTACACTTTAGTTTAGTTTATGTTCCAAACAGCCCCTTAAGGTTTCTAGATGTCAAAATCAGTCCCTTTAACTTACAAAATAGTAGGTTTACAGTTTTAACCCTTAAGTTTCCATTTTCACACTTTTAGTCCCTTAACTTATAAAAATCACATTTTAAATCCGTTTAAGTTCTAACAAGTGGCACAAGATTTCATTAAGCTTAAATAATCAAAATAAGCTGTTTACTTCTGGAAATAAGCTTGGATGAGCTTATTTGGGCTTTTCGGCCCAATAACTAATTCAAAATAAGCCTTTAAGGTCCAATAAGGTGTTTAGCTAGTTTTTCAAGTAGGTTTTGATACAATTAATTATTTTAAGTTAATAAGTTGTTTTGGCTTATTGGCTTATCCCATAAGCCATAAGCCACTGTAATGGGCTTTTGGGTCCATTAAGGGCCCATTAAGAGTTTTAAAAGTGTAAGGTTATTATACTTAGGTCCATTAGCTCTCTAAACTTCTTAATAAGTCCATAAGCCTGTATAAGCTCACGAATAAGTTGTCTAAAGGTCCCCCCCTTTATTATTTTTATTGGGTGGCTATTAGGCCTGTATTGGGCCTCACTAAGGGCTTGTTAGGGTTTCGTTAAGCTACCTAAGTTACCATTTAGTACTTAAGCCATAAACAAACCATCTTATAAATATATGTGACCCATTCGTGGGTCTTAAGGCCTAACAGTGGACTTAGATGTCCACTGTGGTGCGTATGGTTTGTGTTGTGGTATTCGACTACTAACAAACCAAAACAAGTTCGTTTAGCACACATATAAGTCGTGTTTATCACATGCAATCGTCCAACTAGTTAGTATACATCTTCCCAAGCCAAGCCATCATGTTTTCATGAAACGTTTACGTGTATGTTTCAAGTACTTCGTGTCTAAGTTGTCACACCCCGTAAATTCCCGGTTAGTATTCCGACCAACTCCGGTCATCTACTTTAAATTTTATACGTACGTTTAAATCTGACAGTTTACCGGGGAATTAAACTGCGTAAAAACTGAGAAACGTCACCGGACGCGTTCCGGCATCGGTTATAAATTATTTTAGGCATTATAGTGTTTAAATTATTTTCCTGAGTGTTCGTGTTTTTAATCAACTTCCGTATAAATTTAGGGATTTAGCCTTAAAATAGCGTTTTCCACGTTTTTGACCAACGTGAACCCCGAAAACTCAAAATCTTTTCGTGTAAACTCAAGTTATCGTTAATATTATACCCTAAGTCTAAAAATTTCGTTCACCTCTTTTCCCTAGCCAAATGTGGCGCCTAAACCACAACAACATGTATACTTGAACTCTAAATTAAAGATTTGGCATCTTATTTTGAAAGCCTCACCCATGTGTACATACTTGATGAGAAAATGACACTTTGTGTCTGTAACTTCATTCATCACGTTCTTATACATCACATTCATCTTACAATTTGACTAAACCTTTGAATAAGTAATTTTGAACTTAACCAAGTATAATAAACCTTGGCTAGAAAAATTGAACCATCTTGGTCCTTGTGAGCCCTATTCGGCCGAACCACATGACACACACATTTTTGGTGTGTGTTGGTCACTTGTGTGCACATTTAACCCTAAAACCCTAGCATTTGGACTATAAATACATCACATTCTCATCATTTAGGGTTCATTTCATTTTCAAGTCTCCAACAAAAATCTTTTCTCTCCCTTTCCTCTTTGCTTGCTCACGGCACACCTTTAACACACAATCACATCCATAACTTTTGATATCTAGCAAGATTCAAGTATTCTATGTTCACTTCTAAGGTTATCTAAGGTAGATCAAAGTGTTGGTTGGTTATTTTTTAAAGATTTCAAGAATTATAAAGTTAGGGTTTGCAAGATTATTTGGGGTTTTTGAAGATCTATAATTCTTGGGTATAGATCTAGTGTTTTTGCTACTTTTGCTCTTCTTTGATTTGTAATTGTTCTTGATCTTTGTTGGTTTCATCCATTATTTATTGAGATCTAATGTTTGTTCATAAAAAGATCCATGTGTTCTGTGATAGATTTTTTTTTTTTACAAAGAATAAGTAATATATTGTCAGCTCTTATAAAATGGCAGTAAATATTGTTACCAACTTTATGTTTTATGTTTATAATTGTTCTGGTAGATTGAGAGTTGATGAAAGTTCAAACAAAGAGATTAGGTTGATAAGGCTTAGTTTTGGTGGTGGATTTTAGTTGTAAATAAAGGTGTGAACTAGATTAGCACTAATATGCAGTTGGGTTGGATTTTGTGGCACTTTCGATTAAAAAAAGCTTCTGTCCCGACGTTGGTTTGGGTTTTGAATGACTTAAAATGGTGTTCCATTTGACGTAAAAGTATTTTTGATGACTATTTCGTATAGATATCACATTTCATACACCACACTTTAAATCGACAAAAACGGCCAACTTATGGCTAAATGAAACTCGAAACATTTTTCGGCGAAAATGGAAATATTAATGACCAGATCAGCAGCTAAAACGGGCGATTCGGAGACCTTCGGGTCCGAATCGGCTTAAGTATAAAACACGAAAGTTGTCCGGAATGAGATTTTACTATAATGTTGGCAACTGCTTAGCCTAAAAGTCAAAAACGAGAGACATTTTTACCACAAATCGGAAATATAGATTTTTAAGAAAAACTCTAAATAATGCTTGCTGATTGGAAAAGAAAAAGGGGGTTCCGGGCACTTTCGGACGATTTTGGATGTTTTAAATGCAAGCGAAACATTAGAGAAAATGGTGGTATTAGTTAGAACAACTAAAAATGTCATGAAAGGTTATTGGAGATGACGACCTTAATAAAAAGTAGGATTATTACAATTGGTACGAATTGGACATTTAGGCGATTTAAACATAAGGATTAGGCGGTTTAGAGATTGTTTAAGCGATTTGTAATATATGGGAACTTAAGAAAATAGGGGACGCTATTATGTTTGAACAAAAAGGTTTCCTAAAAGGGAAAGTTTCTAAAAATAGTAGCTTTTTGCAAGTGTCGAGATTTAACTAAGACATGGTAAAGTTTCAAAGTCTTTTATTACTAAAACGCAAACACACTTGGATGCTTTAAATGATAAACATGGATGCTTTACTTGTTTTCTGATAAATGCTAAGTCATAACCCATAACTTACTCCGGTCGCGGCTATACCGTCCTTAACTTTATCATTTGTTTGGTTATCGCTTACCCTTGTGCTAAGTTGATTCATAGCCCCCCATTTTTTCGGTGATTTACAAACGCTTTACTATTGGGGTGAGAAACATTGTTTGCTTTTAAATTAGACACAAGTTCTTTACGCGAGTTTTACTTGTTTATGTGTTGCCTAAGTTGCTTACAAACCTACTACTGCCCAACTTATCATGAACTGTTAGTTTCTCGAGCGGAGGACCGATTGAGGGAGCGCGAGTGAATAAATAGATCTATTGGGACTAATTATCCCTATCCGCCGGCCTTTAAGGGTTCCACTAACGAAGACACAAACTGATATATGGTCATGTCGATTGTACATTATGGTGGTCTTTGGTTTTGGGAACCGTTTAGGGCAGGAATACTATGCAACAGGATGTAGCATGCCCTGTTGACTAATTAGCTTCAGTGTCATGAGCTTAGTGCAACAGTAAATACTTTTATGTGATGCTGTATTCGTTATAGTAGTCACATACGTTTGGAAATCTTGTGGTCCACTCTTGTATCAACTTAAACCTATGAATTCACCAACATTATGTTGACGTTTTAACATGTTTTCTCAGGTGCTTAGCTTGGATTGATTCTTGATGCTATGTGGAGTCTATGTGCTATGTGACTTCGCCAATTTCAAGACTTTGTCTATTATTTACTCGTTGTCATTATTAAAACTTGTATGCTTCCCTACTTTTTAACCTTAATTATTATGGGTGTAAAACTTAAATTCTATTTTATTTTTAAGCAACGAGTAAACTTTTCAACGTCATGTTATATTGGTCGTTCTTTATTGCTTTGTGATCGGATTGTTACGACGTCATGCCCTCGGACATGTATTCCGTCTAGGCCCCGTTTGGGGGTGTGACATAAGTAATAGTGTTCACGTTGGTTTCCATACTTGTATTTAAATGAAACCGATTAAGCCTTAGCTCGTTATTAAACCACGTTTTACATGTTTTAACATATCCTAACACCACACAAGTCATATACATGTATCTGTATGTGCGTGAACCATGCATGGGTTGAACCATGCATGTTCACACTTATGTTAACTTGTTAAGCACAAGTTAACCGTGACCCATACGACTAGCCAAGAGAAAGCGAGTAAGACATGAACATATAGAAGTTAGGGTTCGACTTACAATGGTCCTAGTGCTGGTTCGAGTTGAGGAAACTACCCAAATCGATACACCCGAATTGTATAATCAAACCCAAAGCCTTCAAAGCTTTGTATGACCCGAATATTAAACCCATTCCAAGCTTAAACCCGAATCATTTCTTGCTCCCAACCCTTAACTTATAACCCTAGCTTCTGCACAGGTTTATATCTGAACTATTGATTACAAAGTGAGATGTCATGTTGTGTGGGTTGTATTTCGCTGTGGTGACTCAAAACAAAGAGAGAAATATCAAGGATGGTTTTGGTAGTATGTGTTAATCGGAATTAGTTATAAAACACTCTTATTTAGAACTCTTGTATTTATAGAAAAAATATCTCTAAACCATTTCCTAAACTATGTCTCATTAGCTAGAGAGGTGATTCGTTGATAATGTATATATATAATATATAAGCAAACACTCAACCAAATACCTTTGACCAAGGCAAGAAGTCAAAATTCACTAAATAAAATATATATGAAACCGGAAGTATGAGTTCCCGGGTCGTTATGTCCCAACGAGGCTTGAATGGAAAATCGAATGACGGATTGATGATTGATGTTTGAATATGACAAGAAATGAGAGTTTTCATTTGTCCAATCAAGATATACAAAAACGATTAAAAAAACCTAAAAAACAAAGCTATATAACTTAAAAAAACCCTATAACTGCACAAAAACGAGGGCTAAAAACCTAAATTTTTTTATAAAAATTACACTAAGTGGAGAAAAAGTGCAGAAATTTAACAAAATTAAAAACCCCAAATTTTATCTAATGGTTAAAGCTTAATTAAACTAATTAAAACTAAACCTAACTAATAATTAAACTAAAACTAACAAGGACTAACAATGGACTAACGACAGGGACTATTTGTGACAAAAGACCAAAATAAATGTTTTTTTTCCTACCCTGAACCCCAATCCCGATTTTAGTCCAAGTCCCCAAAAAGTGCTGATTTTAAAAAGTCGTTTTTAGCCAAAACGCAAAACACGAAAGTTGTTCACAACATGTTTTTAAGCAACTTTAATAAAGACACCTTGCGAAAATAAGCACTTTATAAGCTCCAAAAAGCCAAATAAGCTGCTGATTGCAGAAAGTTGCTTAAACTTTTGGTTTTTGGTATTTTGGACACTACAAACTCAAAATAAGCTCAAATTAAAAAAGGAGAGATGTTTTGGAAAGCTTATATGTTGCTTAATCTGATTCCAAAAAGCTTTTTCAACCAAACACAACTTAACTTAACTCAATTTGCATCAAAAAGTAGTAAACTCCAAAATTTTTCCTAAATAAGCTAAAAATTACCATAACAAACAGAAATTGGGCTTTTGGAAATAAGCTCACTAATGAGTCCTTATTAAGCCTACCTATTCACTCTTTTAAATAAGCCACTAAAATAAGCACAATAAGCAGAAATCACTTCACTTGGGTTACAATTCCCAATTTATCTAAAATAAATTAATGTCCATGTTTCTTGGACTGTTCTTCACTTCTTTCTTCGTGTTTCTTTGTAGAAGACAAAACCAAGTGTGTTTTGTTGAGTGAGGTATTCTAAAACAAATCTCAGCCTTCACTTTCTGCTTTGTGCATCTTTAGAGAGTCATCACATCCACGAAAACTGGAAAGTGTGAGGATTGCAATATGGCACTTAGATAGCTTGGGTGGAAATAAAGGATGGGTTGAAATTATTTTTCTAGGGTTGAGTGTTTTTACAAGGAGAAGGTATGGAAGACATCCCTACTCTGTACCTGGGTTTTGTTGGGCGGGAAAGATGGAGTTTGGGAAGGTTGGCAGCTTTGGCCCCTCATTTCTTATAACAAACTTCGCCCGGTTTGCAATTTCAACCCTTGTCTTTTAACTCTTGTAATACAACTTGAGGTTTGGCAGTTTTAGTCCCTTAAGTTTGAATTTTCTTTTATGTGGCGACTTTTCGATTTGACTGACTTTGGCTTCAGAGAGTGACTTTGTCTTTTCCATCTCCGTGCTTGGTTTTGGTCTTTTTGGCTTTCATTTTGAAAAACCGTTCCTACACAATTCAAATGCAAACATACAAATACAGATGTATCTTTGGTACATTTTTAGTCTTTTAAGTTCCTTTGTTAATGGAAACATGGTATGCCGTGTACTTAAGCACATACCAAGAAGGAATAGTATTTTGGTTCAAGCTTAAGTGGTTTGGGAAGCTTAAGCTTGTCTAAGTACATGTTTTAATGACCTAAGGTGATGTACATGATTTGCTTTAGATTTCATGTTTATATTGTTGTGATTGTGACGTGAAGTAGTATGGAGCAAAAGAAGATCATGTATAATCTTTACATAATGTATATTAGGCCCTAAGTACTTTCATTAATGACTAAATGTGTGTGGAACGGTTCGGCAAAGAGAGGGAAAAACAAGATTTGAATCTTGTATAGATTTTGTTAAGTGCATTGCTTTAATCATACATAGATGTATAAGATTTAGCCATGGTTTATGTATATAGCACATGATCCTTGTGTCGTGAACTATAGAAGAGAAACAAAGAAGTATGCTAGAGTTTAAGGTTTCCTAACCTTAAACTAATCATACACTAGCCTTAAACTAACTATGGTAAGTTGTTGGTTAATGGTACATGTTGTAAGAGTATGTAAGACTTTATAAGAGATCCTCATAATCCCTAAGAAATATAGACGCCTAAGATTAAGTTAGGGTACAATGATTTACAATTTCTAGTTATAGTGGATAATATGTACTTAAAGGTGTTAATAACCATAGTATACGAAGTATTGTCTCATTTAATTTGTTACTACATAATATAGACCGCCCTTGTAGGCTTAAAGCATAAAAATGATATTTTTTATATTGTAGGGGATAAAAGTGGGTAGTGGTTTGAGTCTATATGAGTTAATGTATTCCGGGTATGCCCAAATGATTTTAATTGCTAACTAAACCTTTACGTGACCATAAAAATAAACCAACACAAGTCCAATAATTATCCTCCAAATAAATACTAACACATGCTTATGTACACCTGATTTGTTTGGTGACCGTTTACGTTGAATGATTATTTCTGGCCTACGCGATTTAACTTAAACGTATCAATTTAAAAGTAAATGCGTACAAGACTAAAATAATATATGAAACAATAGGTGTCGTAAAATGACCTGAAAATGCGAAATTTTATAATTACGATGTCGATCCTTGGGTTCCCCTCATCCTCGGGAGACCTTTCTTGAGGACGGCAAGAGCTTTAATCGATGTACATGGTAAAGAATTAACTCTTCGAGTCAATGATGAGGCTATTATGTTTAAATTCAGGCACACTTCGAGATACTCCCTTAATCATTATGATAAAATGGATCATCAAGTCAATGTCATAGAGGTTGCTTGTGAGGAGTATGCTCAAGAAGTGCTCGGATTTTCAGATAGTTCGACGAGTGGCAATCCAACTATTTCGGATCCTATCATTGCTTCTTTTTCCCCCTCGTTTACCCCTTTTGAAGGAGGAGATTTCATTTTGGAAGAGATAGAGACTTTTCTACGTACCCCAGAAGAACTTTCTAATTTGAATGACGATTAGTACGACACGGAGGGAGATATTCTTTACCTTGAGAAATTGTTAAATGAAGACCCTTCTCTGAATCTCCCTCTGATGAAGAATGACGACCTTAATCAAGTTGATGTTACTATGACGAAGCCTTCAATCGAAGAACCAACGGAACTCAAGCTTAAGGATTTACCTTCTCGTTTAGAATATGCATTTTTAGAAGGAACAGATAAATTACCCATCATAATTTCTAAAGAATTAAAAGATGAAGAAAAGGTCGCCCTTTTAAAGGTTCTTAAGTCACACAAATGAGCCATCGCATAATTTTTTTTTGACATTAAGGGCATCAACCCTCGTTTTTGTACTCACAGGATAACATCAAAGAAGGGTAAATCCAAAAATTCATGAGGTTATCAAAAAGGAAATTATCAAACAACTTGATGCCGGATTGATTTACCCGATCTCTGATAGTCCGTAGGTGAGTCTCATTCATTGTGTGCCTAAAAAGGGTGGCATGACCGTAGTTGAAAACGAAGATAATGAGTTAATTCCTACTAGGTTAGTTACGGGATGGCGCATTTGTATTGATTACCGTAAGCTTAATGATGCCACTCGTAAAGATCATTTCCCGTTGCCTTTTATGGACCAAATGCTTGAACGTTTAGCAAGGAAGGAATACTATTGCTTTTTAGATGGATTTTCTAGATATTTTCAAATTCCTATTGACCCGCAAGACCAAGAGAAGACCACCTTCACTTGCCCTTATGGGACGTTTGCCTACCGACGTATGCCTTTTGGCTTATGTAATGCTCCGGGCACGTTCCAAAGGTGCATGATGGCCATTTTCCATGACATGATCGAGGAAACAATGGAGGTCTTCATGGACGATTTCTCGGTCTTTGGGGATTCTTTCTCTTCATGCCTCTCCCATTTAGACCAAATGCTAAAACGGTGCAAAGACACCAACTTAGTTCTAAATTGGGAGAAGTGCCATTTCATGGTTAAAGAGGGCATTATCCTCGGCCATAAAATTTCTAAGTCCAGGATTGAGGTCGAAAGAGCTAAAGTTGATGTTATAGCTAAACTCCCTCATCCGACTTCCATCAAAGGTGTTCGAAGTTTTTTAGGTCACGCCGGGTTCTATCGTTCTATTTATTCAAGATTTTTCTAAAATCGCCCTGCCGATGACCCATCTTCTAGAAAAAGAAACCCTGTTTATTTTCTAGAAAGAATGTATTGAAGCATTTAATATACTTAAGAAGAAGTTAACTGAAGACCCGATTTTAGTGCCCCCGATTAGGACCTACCATTTGAAATTATTTGCGACACTAGTGATTATGCGGTAGGTGCAGTCTTGGGGCAACGTAAGACCAAACATTTTCAGCCTATACACTATGCAAGTAAGACCATGACGGATGCTCAAGCAACTACAATACATGGAAAAAAGTTATTAACGTGGTGTAACTTACTAATAAATTCCGGCTTACTGATTCTTAACAAAGACCAATAGTGTATACGGACAACTCGGCTCTTAGTATCTTCTTGCTAAGCAAGATGCTAAATCGAGATTGCTCTGATGGATTCTCCTACTCCAAGAATTTAATGTCATTATTCGTGATAAAAAAAGGAGTGGAGAATCTCGCGGTTGACCATTTATCAAGATTACAAAATCCTCATCAAGGTGATCTCGAGAAAAAGGAAATAATGAACATTCCTCTCGAACCTCGAATGATAAACTTTTCATGGTGATTATAGTACCTCATGGTTTGCCGACATTGCAAATTACCATGCAGGAAATTTTATAGTAAAAGGGATGTCATCCCAACAAAAGAAAAAATTATTTAAGGATGTAAAGCATTATTTTTGGGACGACCCCTACTTGTTTTGAATTGAGCGATCAAAAGATTATACTTATGTTTTACGGCCAAAAAGACTTGATATCCATAACGACTTGCATAATGGTCCACCCGAGACATCATGGTGCAAACTACACGCTAAGAAACTTTTTGATGCCGTTTTCTATGGCCGATTAGTTTTATCGCGAATGCCCAAAAACATGGTGAAGTCATGTGACTCATGTCAACGTCAAGGCAAATCTCACAAAATGGACGAAATGCTCCCCTCAAAAATGCAATTCAGTTTTTGCGAGTATCTTTTTGACGTAAGGGCATCGACTTCATGGGACCACTCTCGTCTTCTTGAGGGAACAAGTACATTCTTGTGGCCGTCGATTACTTGTCTAAATGGGTTGAAGCGAAAAAAAAGCGGCTCCCCACAATGAATGCCGAGTCGTTGTTAAATTCTAAAATATCGTCTTGCCCGATAGGAACTCCTCGTGCTATAATTAGTGATCGCGGTACTCACTTTTGCAACGACCAATTCCCAAAAGTCATGCTTAAGTATGGAGTTACCCACCGTCTTTCTATCACGTTTAATCCACAAATGAGTGGACAAGTGGATGTTTCAAATCGTGGTTTAAAACGTATCTTAGAAAGAACCGTAGGCGAAATCCGTAGCTTCATGATCCGATAATTAGATGATGCTTATGGGACCTTTCGTACCGCATTCAAAGACACCCATCGGGTGCACTCCTATAAGCTTATGTACGTGAAATGCTTGTCATCTTCCTATCGAACCTTGAACACAAGGCCTATTAGGCCTTAAAGCATTGTAATTTTGAACTTAAGACCGCGGGTGATCACCGAAAAGTTCAAATGAATAAATTAAATGAACTCTGGGATCAAGCCTAAGAGAACTCTTTAATCTATAAAGACAAAACGAAGAAGATTCATGACTTTAAGATTAAGAACCGCGTTTTCAACGTTGGTGATCGAGTTCTTCTCTTCAATTCTCTATTTAAGAATTTTTCGAGAAAGCTCAAAACCCGTTGGACCGGACCGTTCACCGTTATTAAAGCATTGTAATTTTGACCTTAAGACCGCGGGTGATCACCAGAAAGTTCAAATGAATGAATTAAATGAACTCCGGGATCATGCTTACTAGAAATATTTAATCTATAAAGAGAAAACGAAGAAGATTCATGATTCTAAGATCAAGAACCGCGTTTTCAACGTTGGTGATCGAGTCCTCCTCTTTAACTCTCGATTAAAGATTTTCTCGGGCAAGCTTTAGACCCGCTGGACTGGACCATTCACCGTTACCCAAGTATTTCCTTACGGCACCGTCGAGTTATCTCAAACCGACGGGCCTAATTTCAAGGTGAACGGTCATAGACTTAATAACTATTTTGGAGGGGACATACCACAAATGGTTGTCCCGGATCTCCAAACTTTCCCCATGGACCACTAAATTCGGGGTCAAGTCAGGCTCGTGACTCGGTTATCAAAAACAAGCGCTTCGTGGGTGGCAACCCATGCTTATCCTTAGTAGTATATTTATTAATAAGTGTGATGTGAGGAGGCTCGCCTCTTCCTTTCTCGTGTTTCGTGTTTTGTGGTTTATGTCCAGGATTGCTCAGATTATGAAGACTCTCGTGCTCGTGGTTTTGTCCATTCGTCCACTCGATCTTCAATCCTTAGCATGCTTATATGGGAATCCGATATCCTAGATATCCTAGATCTTATTGATTTAACGTTTATCTATTAGCATAATTAATAAACGATTTTAGATTTGCGTAGAGAACCCTTAATATTTGGATTATGCCTTGAAATTAGTATGGGGTGACAGTCTCACATTGAGGACAATGTGTAGTTCTAGTATTGGGGGGGGGGGGTCTTTTGATTCGATCTTGCTTGCATTTGCCTTGTCTTCACGTAACCCTGTTTTTCCACCAAAAATAGCAAAAATATGCCAAAATTTAAAATTTTTCAAAAATAGAATATGTGTTTAGACACTATGTTTTGTCTTTTTAAGGTATAAATTTTGACTTGATCGAGCATGTTGCGCTCTAGCTTGCCCCTTTAACTTATATAAATTTAAGCTTTTGCTAGTATTTTATACAAGAAGCTTTAAAACGTGAATTCTAGCTTTAAAAAGCCGAGAGTTTGCAAGTTTCCATGATAGACTTTAAATATGCAAAGCTTGTTTTATTAGACTAAGCATTCGGAGATTTTTTTATTAAAGATTTTAAATTTGCGAAGAACGAGAAATGATAGAGTTTTATATAAGTTAGATGCTAAACATAGAGTAGTTGATTCTCTTTAAGGCTCATAGAGGTTAATTGTGGCTTTTTGCTCCCATTAGCTTAATAAACGTTATATAATTGTTGAATAAATAAAGTTACTTTAGGTTTTTGCTATTCTTAATTTAAATCACTTCGTAGAGATTCTTTCTGGTGAAAGAAAGGTACACATCGAGGTTTTGTCAGTGTTATGGGGAAATAGGCTACCGATTCCTGACGGCTCGCTACCGTTGTCTAGGTAGTTAAAAGACCACAGGGCTTGAAATTTGGCTAATAATAATAATAAGTTGTGTAATAAACCGAAGCCGAAATAAGACCACTACCTCTTACCGGCTCACAACCGATGTGGTAGTCGTTTAAAGGGTGGAGGTAATAATAATAATAAAACTGTGGGCTAATAAAAGTTTGCTGCATCTTGCCGGCTCACAACTAATGTTGCAACCTTCTAAAAGGTCGAGGAAATTACCGAGGTCGAAATATGTTTGCTGCATCTTGTCGGCTCACAACCGATGTTGCAGCCTTCTAAAGGACCGAGGTTTAATAATGTTGCAATATTAATAATAAAGCCAAATTTTGAGGTCGAAATTTGTTTGCTGCATACTTGCCGGTCACAACCGATGTATGCAGCTTCTCAAGGATCAAGTTTATAATAGATGTTGCATTAATAGATACATATCAATAAACAGCATATTTCTGACTTCGTGTTATCTAAAAAGGCATAACCCTTAATCTCATTGCGAATTCTTGAACCTTTAATAGTGGATTTATTCTCACATATCAGTTCATTTAGGAAAGGATTTCAAACTAATTATGGTCTAAACCAGGTTTACTTTATGTGAATAAGACATTAATTGATTTGTGACAAATAAATCTTTAGAGAATTTAGGAAATAAGGGAGCGAAAAGTTAAAGTTTTTACTTACACAATTAACGTTTATGAGTAGTGTTAGCATCTCAACTTGTATTTAACAATGATTTCATTTTTAAGCTTGGTTTGGGAGCGAGTGGAAAAACATTCAAGGATGATGACTTTATACTTTTTAGTGGTTCTAGTACCATTCTAGGTTTGTTAGATACATAATAAATGCATTAATAAAAATGGTATAACTTGGAGCTTTCAAAAACTAGTGATTTTCTTAATTTCCCTTTGATGAGCACTTAGATATTTTCAGATACTTGTATTTAGTCTAAGGGGGTTGAAATTCTTTGGTTTTCTAAGTGATGTATCTATGAATTGCGTTTTATGAGGACTCAGACAAATAGTTAGTATGTGGGATTTTGGTATGTGCCATAAACATATACCAACTATGATACTAATAAAACAAGTAACAAGGACCTAAATAATGTACCACAATATACATAAAATATGCATTGTATTTGTTGTTTTTGTGAAATTGTGTCTTTTTTTATTGGCAGGTTCGGATAATATCAAGGAAAGGCACAATAATGAAGCAAATAACCAGACAAATCGTGCATTGAATGGCATTGAGCGACGGTAAACTAAAGCCAAAGGCTGTTACACATATTTTACGCGGGCCAAACCCGGGCCGACTTTATGGGAGGGTCAGCAATACATACTTAACGTATTATTCTGAACATGAGCCCAATTCTTTCTCATTTCATTACTAAACATCACAAGCCCAAATCATATATCAAATTACCCAGCCCAAGTCAAACCCCTTTTAATTTGGTCAACACATATCAAACGGATGAAAAGAATAGTCAAATTTACTATTTACTTTCTCTTTTCCAACCTTTCACTGCCATTAACGAGTACGGGTAAATCCACCAAAGTACACTCTCTCCTGTCCTTCTAGAAGGTATATACTGACAAGTCTGACATATTTGGGAGCGACGCTGGCAATCCCACTCCATATGATTGGATGATGAGACGTGGAGGGCATCCAACGGCCCAAATTGAGTGATCAAGAGACGGTTATTGATGGATGGCTGAGATTAAAGAGTGAGGAGCGTCCAGAGGGCTAGAAGCTTCACTACACCCCTATAAATAGAGGTCCTCACACACAAGAGTAGTATCTAGTGTAGTATTTAGCTTAATTAGTTTTTTTAGCTTACTACAACCGTTTTTAGCTTAATGTCTTTAATTTGATGTAATTTCCTTTATAAAAGTTTGTAACTCACTTGTTTATCAATAAAATTTCAGTTAATGTTCAATTCATGTTTTTACTTATTACATCTATGGTTTGTTTAAGCTTAATTTCAATATAATAAGCTCTTATAAGCTCTCAAATACTACTTAAGCTAGCCTCTACTCAGTTAAGTCCTCAAAAGCTTAACTGAGCTTATTATTTCTCAAATATCACCCCTAAATATACCTCAGCTTAATGGATGATAAGCCAATAAGGGAAGGGCTTATAGACCTCACCGGCTTATCTTTGATAAGCTGGAGCTTGTAGATCTAAGCTCCTTGAGAGCTTATTGATCCCTGTTTAGCTGGGATCAAGGTACAATTCAAATACCACTCTTGTTTAGCTTAATACTGTTTGCTAATTGTATTTCTTATCTCATGCTTAATTGTGCTTATTCCTTCTTATCAATGCTTAATATTGTCTTATATTAATATTTGTTGCTTATTTGTAGTTCATAGCTCATTAGTTTGTGCTTTTAATAAAAATCTGTTTAAAAATCCAAAAATATGTCATTTGCTTGTTTGTAAATCTAGAGTGCTTATTGATGGTTGATATCTATTTCTTAGATCTATACTAAGCTTGTGAAAATCTGGTATTGCTAATCCAAGTCTTTAATCAGCATTTTATAAGCCAAATATGGATTTTAGTTTGATAAAGGGGTGTTTGGGTCAAGCAGTACTAACATGAGTTGGTACTGCTAGATCTCTTTTGCTACTTAAGCCAACTTTAACAAGCTTAGATTCAGCCTTTTAGATAGTTTTTACAAGTTTGTAGATGTGTAGATTTCAAAATTAAGGTTTGAGCTTTCAAAGGGTTGAATCTGTGGTTTTGCTGTCCTAAATTCTATCTTATTTGATTAGATCATGCTTGGTAGCTTTTTGGTGTTAAATTCATGATAGTTAATGATCAAAATGCAGTAGAACTAGTTTATATAAGTATTGCATTTGTCAAATTCATTTTAGTCTAAAATTGTATAGTTTTCAAGTCTAAATTTCAAAAGTAAAGTCCATTTTCAATAGCAATTTTAGATAAGTTCAAGCTTGTTTTGTGGTCTAAAATTGAAAGATTAAGCTCTTTGCACATCAAACTTCATCTGTTTTCAACTAATTGCATATGCTTAATGGGTCTTAAAAATAAGCTCAAAGTTAAGCAATTTTCCTTTAAAACTGCTTGATAAGTCAGATTTTTTTTTAGTTTTTAAGAGCTTTTAAGCTCATTCTTTTAGTCCAGTCCTTTTCATTAGCTTATTAGGTCTTAGAATTTGTTTCTGTTCTTAGCTTATTAGATTTTGTTAGCTTATTGAGTCTTAGTCATATAAACAGTTAGCCTTTTTAGTTCATTTTTTAGCCTTTGCAATCTGTCATCTTTAAATTAGTTTAATCTAGCTTATTTGAAAGTTTTAGAAAAAGTGTCTTTTATAAAATTTGCTTATTTTCATTAGTTCTTTAAATTTGTGCAAAAAGTTTTTAAAAATAAAAAAATTTGCAAAAAGGGAAGCCACAGGTTCAAACCTGTGACCTCCCCCTTAGCACACACACGCCTCAACACCACACACACTAAACCAGTTGCCCTTGGGACTTTTTCATTTACTCATTTACACAATTATTTATTTATACATGTTTTGCTTTAATAAACCTTCAACCCTTTTGGGCTTATTTCCAGCTTATTAAGATAAGCTAGTTGCTCCGTTTTATTTTTCTTAAGTCTTAAACTGTTCAAAGTATTTTCCATAAAATTTTCAGATTTTTCCAATTAGGTTTAGTATTTTTAATCAATTTTCTAGATTAAAACTATTTTTAATTCATAATAAATAAAATAAAAATCAAAAAAATATAATTCTTTTTCTGAAAATTATTTTTAGTGATTTAGGATTTTTAGAAATTAAATTTGCATTTCTAGAGTTAAAATTTGTATTATTTGCATAAATATCGCGTTTTTAAATTCCCGTTAACGTTTTTACTTTAAATCTTTAATTGCCTTGTTTGTTTGCTTGCCTTTAGTTGCTTTTGTGTTTAATTTTTAGAAGTATACGACATCCGGGAGATATAATATTGTTTGTCCTCAAGCAATTTTCTTATCAAACGGGATACTTACTATACTATAATTAGTTTGAGATATTTAGGATATATATTTAATTATATATAGACTATTTGGATATTTAGGATATATATTTAATTATATATAGACTATTTGGATATATATTTAATTATATAGCTTGTGACTTTATGCTATGAAAGTCATGCCCTGTTATGTTTCGTTAAGATTATGAGGGATGTGACAGACTTTGTGAGAGATAAAGTCAAATCAGGACTCATACTTCCCACATTTGTACCCTCTAAAGAGCAAACATCAAATATTCTCACTAAAGCTCTATACGTGCCTATTTACTTCAATTGTCTGTCCAAATTGAGCATTTGTAATCCTTACACAATGCCAATTTGGGAAGGGGAAGTAATGAACAAAAGACATTTATAGGTTCATCTCATGTAGCTGAAGCCTACTTAAGCAAAGTGGGGACCACAATTTAATGTTTCTGCTAGTCTAACTTCTCAACAAACATCACCCACAAGACAAGTTCATATTTCTGCTTAATATTGACAATTAATATGTGGAGTAACGATTATTTGTTTTTAAAGGTTATGTACTTATATGTGTGATTGTCAAAATAGAATCTGTCGGGCCGAGGAACAAATATCTGGTTGTTAATGATCCCGAAATTGAGGGATCCATAATTTTTTATGAAATTGATAGGACACGATTGCACCTGATTATGTGAATGTTCGATTTCACTTTCCTTTTTATTATGTATGTATATGTTAGGTGTTTCATTCTTTACTTTTTTGGGTAAAGGGTTTCCTCGGTAATTTTTATTACGCCAAAAAACATTTAAGTACAAAGGATGAGGGTGAGTCCCACATCTTCGCCCGTAACATGGGGAAAACTACTTCCTTAAAGGAAGGTACACAAAATGACTAAACAAAAGAAACATAAATCTATTTCTTCTTGCGACCTCCAACTCGAATATCTAGATTATCGCATATAGCTTGAATCTCTTGAGGAATATCATGGCCTTCATACATATCATCATCGTATGGGTCTTCATCATAGTTACCATTACCATAAGAATCCCCGCATTATTCCAGCAAACTTTGAGTGCCAAGGCCTACTCTTTCTAAAGCCAAAGAACGAGCCATATCATTATCAACTGATGCAACCTCAGCTTCACTATCATAATTACCCGGACACTCTACATTCTTCAAAGGATTACCAGCTTCATCCACAAGAATAACTTGTCCACCAATAAGTAAATATTCAAACTTCCCGATTTTATCAATAGTAGGAGTATAACTAGTACTACTATTTTCGACATTCATGAAATAGGATCTACTTGAATTAGCCCCGTTATCAACCAAATTTGTAGTCCCTCTATTTGTATCAAACTCCACATCATTATCAACCGAATTAAGAGCATCAAATGGATTTGAATTACTAACCTCATTAGTATGTGCCTCACCTTTTTTATTATTACCGCTAGGGCTAGCAGTAGGCTTTTTAAGAACGGGTCTATATTCTTTATGAGGTTTAAAACCCACTTTCGGACCGACCGAAAAACCTCAAGAAGTTTAACTAGGATTCTTCAAGTTCTTCGCCACACCCGATCCAATATTCTTGGGACATTCCTCTCGAGTATGGCCAAAGACCTTACAACACGAACACCTAGGGGGTTTCCATTCATATTCAACACAAACAGTACATGTATAATACCCCTCTACCATAATTTTAGGCATAGCCACACGATGTTATCTTTCAACTCCATGTCAGCCCGAAGTTCAATCATTACTCCAGCATAGCTTGACCTGCCCCATGATTGCAAGCACATATCAGAAGTGTAAGAGTCAAGCATTAATGGAGTACCAAGTTTTGTAGCAATGGCACTCAAACCATCCTCGCTAAATGCCGTAACGAGAACACCATGAAGTTTAACCCAAACCAACACATTTCCAACATCCTCTTTCAGAAGATCAACATCCGGATTCCATTCAAAGAATAAGCGGATGATTACGAATGAACCATGGACCATTCTCAAGCATTGAGTTCAAACCATCCGTAGAGCTAAATTAGAAAGAGAATAACCCAGTAGACGAGTTAAGCATTTATTTAACCAAACCAAACTTACCCCAAGTGTTCCTATCATAATTAGCAACAACGGGGTAAGCAACTCGCTTACCTAAGAAGAAGCCATAAGCAGTATTCACAAACCATTCGCTAATAGCTTGGATCAACTCCACCGGCACAACAACATCAATCCCGTTCCCTCGGTGTAAATAAAGTACGGATATTCACAGCCTTGTTACTCTATTCACCAATAACATTAGCATATAAAGACTTACCAGGGGTGTTTCCAGCTGGAGTAGTTCCCATCATATTACCAACATCATTCATGTTAGTTTATGGACGATAAATTAATAGTCGTGTGTTAGGATCGAACTCGAGACCATGGGATTGCACACAATACGTAAAGAGTTAACGAATTAATAATTATATTAAATGTAATATATTTATTAAATACACGAAAATGTTTAACGGTCGTTAAGTATTTAACGGTAAATGACTAACGAATAAAGGGAAGGACTAACTTTGTAAAGGAAGTCGAGAAGGTTCCGGAACACCCCATGAAGGTGGTGTATTGGCCGGATATAGGCAAGGGGGAAAAGAAAAGATTTTGTTTCCTTTTTCCTAATAGAACTTGACTTGGGCTCTAAGTTTGGTTAGCCTATATAAACAAAGGAATTAAGGGATCATAATATATAAGTTTTGTACACATAAAAGATCCCTAAATTTTTTTCTTTGTTCTCCCTTGTTGATCGATCGGCCAAAATCATCCCCAAGGGATTCTTGTTCGATCGACTTTAAACCTAGAAACGTTTTCTTGTTTTCAAACTAGTCTTTTGGTTAACTTGTTTCTAAAACGTGTGTACAAGAACGTGGTTTAATCTCACTATAGATTAAATCTTGGATCGATTAACAAAACTTGGTAAGGGGTTAATCAATAGATCCACATAAACCCTAATTAGGGTTAGATCAAGAACAAAGAAAACAAGAACGATTCTTGTGCTCGCGAGAATCCAAAGGTATGTAACCCGACCCGGTTAATTATATGCATGTTAATTATATGATTTGTTATCGCTTCCGCTATTACGTGCTTTGATGTTTGATTTAGATTATAAATTGTTATGCATGCTGAAAAACAACAGTGGCATCACGAGCCGTTTTAACATGTTAATAATTACCGAAACCTAAAATCTATAACAAATATTGTATTGTTGTTAATTACATGTGTTTAGGGTTTATAAAAATTAGGGTTTTTTTACCCTAAATCAACCAAGTTGGTCGATTTCTTGTTAATGAATTTTTTTTGAAACCCTAGATTACATGTTAGATTTAAAAAGGTTTATTGCATGATTAATTGTTATGTCATGTTTATGGTTACGATCCTTGACGTTCTTTAATTAATTGTTAAGTGAATTTTGTGGATCCATGACGAACATGCATGTTTTTCATGGATCATATGGATATATGTAGTAATTGTTACGTGTATTGTTTTATGTTGCCATTAATTTTAGTACGATAAATCTTGAATTGGGGAAGACCTCAATATTAATAATAAATTAAGTTTGTGCTATGTGGTATATTTTAATTATGGCTTACGCAATCGTTAACTCGATGCATGTGGGTCATTTTTTTTGAAAAAGTAAGAGCCCTGTTAGTTTATGGACGATAAATTAATAGTCGTGTGTTAGGATCGAACTCGAGACCATGGGATTGCACACAATACGTAAAGAGTTAACGAATTAATAATTATATTAAATGTAATATATTTATTAAATACACGAAAACGTTTAACGGTCGTTAAGTATTTAACGGTAAATGACTAACGAATAAAGGGAAGGACTAACTTTGTAAATAGAAGTCAAGAAGGTTCCGGAACACCCCATGAGGGTGGTATTGGGCCGAGTATAGGCAAGAGGGGAAAAAGAAAAGATTTTGTTTCCTTTTTCCTAATAGAACTTGACTTGGGCTCTAAGTTTGGTTAGCCTATATAAACAAAGGAATTAAGGGATCATAAGACATAAGTTTTGTACACACAAAAGATCCCTAAATTTTTCTTTGTTTTCCCTTGTTGATCGATCGGGCAATATCATCCCCAAGGGATTCTTGTTCGATCGACTTTAAACCTAGAAACGTTTTCTTGTTTTCAAACTAGTCTTTTGGTTAACTTGTTTCTAAAACGTGTGTACAAGAACGTGGTTTAATCTCACTATAGATTAAATCTTGGATCGAATAACAAAAAGGTAAGGGGTTATTCATTGATCCAATCATAAACCCTAATTAGGGATTTGATCAAGAACAAAGGTAATCAAGAACGATTCTTGTGCTCGCGAGAATCCAAAGGTATGTAACCCGACCCGGTTAATTATATGCATGTTATTATATGATTTGTTATCGCTTCCGCTATTACGTGCTTTGATGATTTGTTTAGATTATAATTGTTATGTATGCCAAAAAAACATCAATTCATATTCTCCTCACTATAAGCAGAAGATTCCATGCGCCTCAGATACGGTTGGAGACGATTTTAACATTGCATTAACAACATTAACATGCTTCCTACCCTCAACTGACTTATCTACCATCGAGACTTGCTTCTCCTTTACACCCCTCCCAACTTTACTTCCCTTCTGACTCAAAACCCTCGCTTCATTACCACTGTATTCACACCCACGCAACCAATAGTATGAAAAACTAGAAGAACATACGCCTAAATCTTTAATTACGAAAACCCTAGTTAGCTAGGGTTGGAATCAAACGCACAAAAGACCCAACCTGATGATGTAGATAGGGATACAAAGCAAAGATCAGAACACCAGGTAACAGAACAAAGACAAACCTTATATTAGAAAGAGAAAACCCACTAAAAATTGAAAACCCCAACGATTAGACAAAGACCAAACTCGACTGTTGAATATGAATGAAAACCCCCTAGGTGTTTGTGTTGTAAGGTATTTGGTCATACTCAAGAGCAATGTCCCAATAATATTGGATTGGGTGTGGCGAAGAACTTGAAGAAGCTTAGTCAAACTCTCGAGGTGTTTCGATTGGTCCGAAATTGGGTTTTAAACCTCATAAAGAGTATCAACATGTTCCTAAAAAGCGTACTGCTAACTCTAGTGGTAATAAGAAGAAAGGTGTGGTACCTACTATTGAGGTTAGTAATTCAAATCCATTTGATGTTCTTAATTCGGTTGATAATGATGTGGAGTTTGGTACCAATAGGGGGATTACAAATTTGATTAATAACGAGGCGAATTCAAGTGGACCCTCTTTCATGAATGTCGAAAATAGTAGTACTACTAATACTCCTATTATTGATAAAATTGAGAAGCTTGAAGATTTACTTATTGATGGGCAAGCTATTCTTGTGGATGAAGTTGATAATCCTTTGAAGAAGGTAGAGTGTCCTGGTGATTATGATAGTGAAGATGAGGTTGCATCAGTTGATAATGATATGGCTCGTTCTTTGGCTTCAGAAAGCGTTGGTTTTGGCATTCAAAGTTTGCTGGAACAATGTAGGGATTCTTATGGTAATGATGACTATGATGAAGACCCATACGATGATGATATGTATGAAAGTCAGGATCTTCCTCAAGAGATTCAAGTTATATGCGATAATCTAGATATCCGTGTTCGAGGTCGCAAGAAGAAATAGATTTATGTTTCTTTTGTCTAGTCATTTTGTGTATCTTTCTTTAAGGAAGTAGTTTTGCCTATTTAATGGGCGGAGATGTGAGACTCACCCTCATCCTTTGTACTTAAATGTTTTTTGGCATAATAAAATTTACCGGGGAAACCCTTTACTCAAAAAAAAAGACCAAACCCGACTGATATTAGTAATGAATAATCATACTAACAAGCAGAATCGTGTGATGGAAAGTGAAGAATCGAATAGGGAAGAGTCGATTTAGGGTATAAGCTTGATCGACCTTTTTTTCTCCAGAGGTGTTTCATTTTTTTCTATATTAAGAACATCTGTTTTCTGCTTTGTACATTTTGTGAGCAAATCTTATACCCATAGTTCAGTAGGATTAACAATACTAAGTGGGAAAAAATTGTTCAATAATTTACTCGCTAAAATAAGAAAAGCTAGTCATCGGACGGGATAAGCCACATAGTTTGTTCAAGTCATTATTTATTTTTTGCATATGCTGAGAGTAGACGTCACCCATGTTCGATCCCACGGATCTCATTGATCTCACAGCGAGAATGAGATCATAGGTGTATCTAAATGTAATCAAAGCAAATAAAGACATGTCCAAGCTTATACTGCCGTTCAAAAAAAACTTTGAGACTTTTATTTATTGATTTGCCCATCTCCTTGTTTTTGAATCTGCATATGTTTGTTGCCAAGTCTGTGAAATATGATTCGCTGAGCTAGCTGAACATAAAACATATCAAGATATAGTAAAATGAATAAAGTTAACGAATTAACACTCAAGAATTTAGCTTAAGAGATTAAAAGCAAAATCAAGTTAGAATAAGTTAGGGTAAAAGTTAAATCAACACCACACGCGTATTTTCGAACAGCTTCATAGATACACGTTTTTATCAACCTAAAACATGTATCAAAAGAATTGATAGAATGTTGAAACAATAATACAATCGTAATTTTAAGTCAGATCTCATTTAGGGCAATGCATTTTAAGCACATATCAAGTCACTTATAGTAGATGAAAAAACTTCATCGACTATCTATCATTATTGGATGTTGGCTGGTTAATGTTATTGCTTTCGATATCAACATCAATAGCAAATAAGTGCTTGTGGTCCGATTGAGCAATATAAGAAGTAGATGGAAAATGTGACAAAGTTTGAAAAGAGTGTCCAAATGCATGTTATTATGTTAAATTAAGATACAGAAAGAAAAAAAAAAGTCATTTTAGCATATAATCAAGTTTTCTCGGTAGTACTTATAGAATAACTTTGGAAAAATTCAAATGATCCGATTCTATAAATAGTTTTAACATCTTGCTTAGGAATATTCCAATTTTGTAATTTGTTTTCTATATTTGAAATCATAATTTCAACAGAATTAGTATGATCTTGTTCTTCTTCAATATCAGAAGAGGAACCATTCTTTCGACTTAGTAATAGTTTTGATATCTTATTCATGATGAATTATATTGTTTATTATGTTAAAGACAATTGAATAAAGTTTATATTACCTGAATATACAATTACACGGGAACATCCCCATATCGTCCTGGTACGGCCGTCTTACGCTCCTTGGTGCGGCTAATTCCAACGGACATGATCGACAGGACTTACCAACGCAGTCATGTAATATTCATTTAATATGGAACTTATTCATTGGTTTAACATAATATTAACATTGTAATTCATTAATTATAAGACATAAAACCTATTAAATGATTATATAACAATTTCAACCTTATATCTTTGTAGTAGCAAATCAGCAATACACTGTTCTACTCCATAATTTACAATTATTGTACCCTTGTACAGCTAACATGTACGTATATTTGTCTGTCTACCTTGTGAGTAAAGTTCAGAAAACAACTTATTGATGATGTACAAGCTCTATTGATGATCAATAAGTCACTTGCTCATTTAGAAAAACAACTTGTTGGTTTAACAAGACAAAATTGCTTCATAGACCACTTGATGAAATTTAACAAATATAATCTTGCTGATGTGTTTAAAAGTTCATTCCAAAATCATCTACTTGTAGAAAAAGGTAAATACTTTAAACTAAAAAAATCAAAGATATCTTGAATAGTGCGAGAATAAATGATTGTGTCTAAACAAGCAAAAGAACCTGCGCGTTGCGGCGGAGCTAATTTTTTCCCGAATAATTTTTTTTTTACGTCTCGGGGTTTTTTTTTTGGGCGATGCGTTATTGCGCGGCTAATTTTTAATATTTTCTTCTTTTGTATGATTCGGGGAAAAAAAATTTGCGTTGGGACGGGCTAATTTTTTCCCGAATATTTTCTTTTTTTGGGACGGTTCGATATCTTTTTTTTTGGGCCGATGAATGTAAAAAAGTTGTGAACAATAAAAACTTGACGTGTTTTTTTTGTTAATTTTTTTACGGGATTTTTTGTGTAAGAAAATCGTAAATAGTTAAAAGGTGAGGGTCCGTTTTGTATTTTTTTTT
>BQNB010058428.1:0-37765 GCA_026074375.1 Tanacetum coccineum | reverse complement strand
TCTTTCACTTTCCTTATCTCTTTTCTATCTTTGTTTGCTTATTGGTATAGCTTATGTTGTGTCTGGATTAAGCTTTTGGGATAACAAACCATCAACAAAATAGCCCATTTTTTACATTATATGAGGGCACTAATTGATGGTCATTCATAAACATATATGATCAATGAAATATCCAGGCACTAGAGTTACTTTTGTTATTATCATTTACAAAATCACTGAAATTTGTAGTATTAAAGGGTAGAAATCGTTAATAAATAAAGTACAGGGTTATATAATAAAGTGTGTAAGTTCTTAATACTTAAAAGGGTTAAAGGGTGGAAAATATCAAATAATAAAATGTAAGGGCAAGGTATAACATAGGCAAAAAAAGGATAACTGGAAAAAGTGGCTAAATCTAGTGCCACGTCAAATTACTTCCGTTGGAGTGCTACAATAGGAAGATTAGCAAAGTGTTTGAATTTTATAGAAAAATTAAAAATTGAATGCATACAAAATAAGAAATGTGACAACTTTGATGCTTTTTAAAACCATTAGCCCTTTATTTATTTCTAAATCATCCGTATTTGTTCTCAAATTTATGCATTTTATGTTATGTTTCGAGTACTAGAAAACATATTAATTACCACGCAATAAAGCTGATTAACAAAATATAAATTCAGTTTACACACTTGAATCATCTAGATAAGGTCACCTGATTCCTGGTAGGTACTTAGATTTTCGCATTATGTGGACAGTCTCAGTTTTATCACTTTATATTTTCAGCTATCTTTCTTAATTAAGTCATTAACAAACAATTTTCATATGACTTAATAAATTTAGTTTTTTTCATATTAAGTCAATTAAGTTTTTTTCAAATAGCACATAAAAAGTTTTGTTGTAATTTTGCTTGCTTTTTAGTGAATTCGTTGTCACAAAGACTTGCATTATTTGGGCATGTGTTATCCTCTCAAAATTGCATAAAACTTGAAATTTGATATCAAGTTGGTTTCTAATGAAAATGACATATACAAATTGGGTTGTAAACGGATCGAACGTTTAGTGAACATCTCATGAACCGTTCAGAAATTTTTGTTTATGATCGTTTGTTTGTTAATTGAATGAACATGCCCAAACTTTGTGTTCGTTTAATTAAATGAACGAACATGAACACAAGCCTTGTTCGTTCATTTACGTTTGTGAACATCCGGTTATATTTCCGTTTATGTATGTTTATTTATTTATGTCCAAACATCGTATATTCATATAATATAATCTTCGTAAAATATGCAAACTTAGACAAACAAACACACGCAAAAGAAACGTTACAATATTCTTGATATTTTGTGTTTATTTTTATACGTTCATTTATTTTTGTTTGTTTATGTTCATTTAACACCTTAATGAACGAACATAAACGAACGTGAGCAATGTTATTTTCTTAACGAACGAACATGAACAAGAAATTTTGTTCGTTTAATCATCCGTGCACGTTTATTTTTCCGGCTAAACTTAAATAAACGAACACAAACAAGCCTCCGCTCTTGTTTGTTCGGTTCGTTTATGGCCTTATATACAAATAAGTAAACAACTAAATGGATACAAGTGTTTCTTATTTACGTTATCTAAGGAGAAAGAGTCAATTGATGTATGCGGTCTAATCAGGATATCATGTCACTTTTTTTTATCTGAGTAAATTACACGTTTAGTCCCCATAGTAGTTTCAAATTTCACATTTAGTCCCCATTACAAAGAAAGTAGTGTAGTCATCCTCAACGTATCTAATATTGCACGTTGATTGTCTAATTTCATAACCTTGTTAAATTTTCTTCGTTATCTCCAGTCACATGCGTTTCACACGAGGGTAGGATGGTCTTTACACAATTTTTTTTCCTTTAGTAAATTACACGTTTAGTCCCAATGTTTTATTAGATTTCATGTATTGTTAATAACAGATAATATTTACTATAGACCTCCCCAATGTTGCCAATTTTTCATGCTTCTAGTCCATTTCCGTTACGAATCTAAAATTGTGACACTTCGTAAATTTTCTGGTCAACATCTTTGACTTTTTCGTGCATTAGTTGACTTTTATTAATTTCGTGTCAGTTTGACTTAAAACAGAGAAGTTTTTTCCCGTGAATAATTGAGAATCGTTACCGGATGCGTTCCGGCATGATATTTAATTTAGTCTTTCGTCGAATGTCGCGTTTTTACCTTTCGAATGGATATTTAAATTTTCATACTTTTCTTTTGAGTTGTCGCGCGTTTCAGTATTTGCGTATACCATAATTGGCATTAGAAAAATATCAAATGCATGCAAAAATATCTAGGAAGCATTGGATACCACCTTGCATGGTTTAAAATTCAAAATGATCAAATTAGACCCCCCCCTCCCTTGGTCCTTTTGTGTTTGGTCCGCCCCCCTAGCCAAGCACAAACCCACCAAAATCTCTTGGTTGTCTCCTAATTGTACCATTTATCCTAGGATCCCTTTGAAAGGATCTAAGTTCAATTCCCGTTCATTGCATCTAGACATATTATTCTCTTTCTTATCCTTCAGTTCCTCATTCATTGTTCTCATTTTCCTTTTCTCTCACTCATATCACCCTAAACAAAAATCTCTTCTCTCTCCCTCTTCTCTCTTTGCGTGTTCGAACCAACAAACAGCAAAGTTGGTCTTTGGTGCTCATTATTTAGATTTGTTACGGTTTATCATTTGTGGTTTTCCTTTTGTCGCTTTGGGTTCATTCATTGGTGATTTCGTGTATAGTTTGTTGATTTTAGGGTTAAAGTTCAAGGACTTTATTCATCATTCTTTTGCATAAAGAACGTATCATCATCATCTTCATTGTGTGTAAACTTCTACACAAAACTCTCTTTCACCAACTCTTGTATTCTTAAGATATTGATTTCATCCATGTTTGAGGCTATTTTTACAACAAAAACACTAAGGTGATCAAGATTGTACAACTTATTTTTTAAAGTTTGAAAGTTTATTTTAATCTTGCGTTTTTATGTGTACTTTTGAGTTTGTGGTGAAAGATTAGGCGACAAAAGTAGCGTTAAGTAGATGAGACAATGGGATTATGCTAGAATTTAAGAGTGGTTTTGTTGTGGATTAAGTAAATGAAAGGGTATAGGCTAGAAATGGGATATTGAGAAGTTATGATGAAGTTTTGTGGTGATTTCGGCAAATGATGCTTGTTGTCCGAAAATGTTTGGTAGGTTTAGGGCAACATAAGAATGCTTTAACAAGCTTAAATCTTAATATTATAATAATAGAAGTTCACACGCAAGTTTTGATATAAGGAACGTAAAAATCGAACGTATAACGAAGGAGTTATGGTCCTTTTAAGGTTGACGAAACTTAATGTTTTTCCCAACTATATTTTACATTCTGATCCGATTTTAAAACGAGGTTTCGACCCTTTTTGGGGACGAACCGGCTAAAATGTATAAAACGAAAGTTGTCCGAAATGAAATTTTACTAAAGATAGCGAATTTTCGCTAAGCTAGAAAAACGAATTAGTTATACCATGATTTAGTTAAGTCGTTTTTAAGACAATATAAGTAAATAGTGAGCTAATTGGAATTTTAAAAAAGGGCTTTTCGAATGCTTTTGGGTCCATTTCAGGTTCGAAACCTTAGTGAATGCTATTGTATCACTAATATATTATTGAGACGCTTTATAAACTTCTAAAAACTATAATTTGGAAAACATTAAGGGTTATAAAAATAGTAAGTCTCTATCAAGCAAAGTATACTTTAACGAGATAAAAAGTAGGAGTTAGACGTTTAAGTTTTCTTGGTGCGTTTTAGATATAAGATGGACTTATCGGATTATAGAAGACGTCGTTATCGTTCGGGTTTCTAAACTTTCCAAAATAGTAACTTTTCGTGTAAATGTCATAACTTAATAAAGGACATATTATTTTCGCCAAAACATGTTTTTACTAATTTAACGAGGGCACAAACACATATGGATGCTATCAAACCATACAAACCACTTTATACGTTGTTCGTTATGTATTTTCCTCACTCCTAAGATACGTCTTTTACTTATGTTGCGGTTAGAGCTGTTGATTACTACTTTCTCTCATTGATTTCATTTGATTGATTTCCTTCACTGACCAACTGCATAAGGTGAGTTCATAGCCCTACATTTTTACTGTTTTACGTATGTTTTAAAACACTTTGGAGTGAGAAACGTTGCTTGTTTACATGTTTGCCTAAGTACCGATAGTTCACAAAATGCCACTATCATGAACAGTTAATTACCATGAGTAAGAGTGAGTGCTATTAGTATATCTATTAGGGATTGATAATCCCCATTCTGTTGTGGTCTGTAATATTTGGACGAAACTCATTAATGCTGAGTTGGTACTACTTAGCTAACAGTTTATGAATGAACCATCAATAAAATAGCCCATTTTGTACATCATATGAGGGCACTAATTGACGGTCATTCATAAACATATATGATTAATGAAATATCCAGGCATTGGAGTTTCTTTTGTTATTATCATTTGCAAAATCACTGAAATTTGTAGTATTAAAGGGTGGAAATTGTTAATAAATAAAGTACAGGGTTATATAATAAAGTGTGTAAGTTCTTAATACTTAAAAGGGTTAAAGGGTGGGAAATGTCAAATAATAAAGTGTAGGGGCAAGGTATAACATGGGCAAAAAAGGATAACGGGAAAAAGTGGCTAAATCTAGTGCCATGTCAAATTACTTCCGTTGGAGTACTACAATAGGAAGATTAGCAAAGTGTTTGAATTCTATAGAAAAATTAAAAGTTGAATGCATACAAAAGAAAAAATGTGACAACTTTGATGCTTTTTAAAACCATTAGCCCTTTATTTATTTCTAAATCATTCGTATTTGTTCTCAAATTTATGCATTTTATGTTATTTTTCTAGTACTAGAAAACATATTAATTACCACGCAATAAAGCTGATTAACAAAATATAAATCCAGTTTACACACTTGAATCATCTAGATAAGGTCACCTGATTCCTGGTAGGTACTTAGATTTTCGCATTATGTGGACAGTCTCAGTTTTATCACTTTATTTTTTTAGCTATCTTTCTCAATTAAGTCATTAACAAACAATTTTCATATGACTTAACAAATTCAGTTTTTTTTCATATTAAGTCAATTAAGTCTTTTTCAAATAGCACATAAAAAGTTTTGTTGTAATTTTGCTTGCTTTTTAGTGAATTCGTTGTCACAAAGACTTGCATTATTTGGGCATGTGTTATACCATCTCAAAATTGCATTAAAACTTGGAATGAAATTTGATATCAAGTTGGTTTCTAATGAAATGACATATACAAATTGGGTTGTAAACGGATCGAACGTTTAGTGAACATCTCTATGAATCCAGTTCAGAAATTTTTGGTTTGTTTATGATTGTTTGTTTGTTAATTGAATGAACATGCCCAAACTTTGTGTTCGTTTAATTAAATGAACGAACATGAACACAAGCCTTGTTCGTTCATTTACGTTTGTGAACATCCGGTTATATTTCCGTTTATGTATGTTTATTTATTTATGTCCAAACATCGTATATTCATATAATATAATCTTCGTAAAATATGCAAACTTAGACAAACAAACACACGCAAAAGAAACGTTACAATATTCTTGATATTTTGTGTTTATTTTTATACGTTCATTTATTTTTGTTTGTTTATGTTCATTTAACACCTTAATGAACGAACATAAACGAACGTGAGCAATGTTATTTTCTTAACGAACGGACATGAACAAGAAATTTTGTTCGTTTAATCATCCGTGCATGTTTATTTGTCCGGCTAAACTTAAATAAACGAACACAAACAAGCCTCCGCTCTTGTTTGTTCGGTTCGTTTATGGCCCTATATACAAATAAGTAAACAACTAAATGGATACAAGTGTTTTTTTATTTACGTTATCTAAGGAGAAAGAGTCAATTGATGTATGCGGTCTAATCAGGATATCATGTCACTTTTTTTTATTTGAGTAAATTACACGTTTAGTCCCCATAGTAGTTTCAAATTTCACATTTAGTCCACATCACAAAGAAAGTAGTGTAGTCATCCTCAACGTATCTAATATTGCACGTTGATTGTCCAATTTCATAACCTTGTTAAATTTTCTTCATTATCTCTTGTCACATGCGTTTTACACGAGGGAAGGATGGTCTTTACACAAATTTTTTTCCTTTAGTAATTTACACGTTTAGTCCCAATGTTTTATTAGATTTCATGTATAGTTAATAACAGATAATATTTACTATAGACCTCCCCAACGTTGCCAATTTTTCATGCTTCTAGTCCATTTCCGTTACGAATCTAAAATTGTGACACTCCGTAAAGTTTCTGGTCAACATCTTTGACTTTTTTGTGCATTAGTTGACTTTTATTAATTTCGTGTCAGTTTGACTTAAAACCGAGAAGTTTTTTCCCGTGAATAATTGAGAATCGTTACCGGATACGTTCCGGCATGATATTTAATTTAGTCTTTCGTCAAGTGTCGCGTTTTTACCTTTCGAATGGATATTTAAATTTTCATACTTTTCTTTCGAGTTGTCACGCGTTTCAGTATTTGCGTATACCATAATTGGCATTAGAAAAATATCAAATGCATGCAAAAATATCTAGGAAGCATTGGATACCACCTTGCATGGTTTAAAATTCAAAATGATCAAATTAGACCCCCCCCCCTTGGTCCTTTTGTGTTTGGTCCGCCCCTTAGCCAAGCACAAACCCACCAAAATCTCTTGGTTGTCTCCTAATTGTACCATTTATCCTAGGATCCCTTTGAAAGGATCTAAGTTCAATTCCCGTTCATTGCATCTAGACATATTATTCTCTTTCTTATCCTTCATTCCTCATTCATTTTTCTCATTTCCTTTCTCTCACTCAAAACACCTACAACAAAAATCTCTTCTCCTCTCCCTCTTCTCTCTTGCGTCGTTCGAACCACAACAACAGCAAAGTTGGTCTTTGTTGCTCATTATTCAAGATTTGAAGACGGTTTATCATTTGTGGTTTATTCCTATTGTGTTCGGGTTCATTCATTGGTGATTTCGGGTTATCATTTGTTGATTTTAGGGTTAAAGTTCAAGACTTTATTCATCATTCTTTTGCATCAAGTAAGTATCATCATCATCTTCATTTGTGTAAACTTCTACACAAAACTCTCTTTCACCAACTCTTGTATTCTTAAGATATTGATTTCATCCATGTTTGAGGCCATTTTTACAACAAAAACACTAAGGTGATCAAGATTGTATAACTTATTTTTCAAAGTTTGAAACTTTATTTTAATCTTGCGTTTTTATGTGTACTTTTGAGTTTGTGGTGAAAGATTAGGCGACAAAAGTAGCGTTAAGTAGATGAGACGATGGGATTAGGCTAGAATTTAAGAGTGGTTTTGTTGTGGATTAAGTAGATGAAAGGGTATAGGCTAGAAATGGGATATTGAGAAGTTGTGATGAAGTTTTGTGGTGATTTCGGCAAATGATGCTTGCTATCCGAAAATGTTTGGTAGGTTTAGGGAAACATAAAAATGCTTTAACAAGCTTAAATCTTAATATTATAGTAATAGAAGTTCACACGCAAGTTTTGATATAAAGAACGTAAAAATCGGACATATAACGAAGGAGTTATGGTCCTTTTAAGGTTGACGAAACTTAATGTTTTTCCCAG
This sequence comes from Tanacetum coccineum, assembly GCA_026074375.1. NCBI lineage: Eukaryota > Viridiplantae > Streptophyta > Magnoliopsida > Asterales > Asteraceae > Tanacetum > Tanacetum coccineum. The sequence goes on along the minus strand of BQNB010058428.1, from coordinate 30,089 downwards.
CTATATTTTACATTCTGATCCGATTTTAAAACGAGGTTTCGACCCTTTTCGGGGCCGAACCGGCTAAAATGTATAAAACGAAAGTTGTCCGAAATGAAATTTTACTAAAGATAGCGAATTTTCGCTAAGCTCGAAAAACGAATAAGTTATACCATGATTTAGTTAAGTCGTTTTTAAGACAATATAAGTAAATAGTGAGCTCATTGGAATTTTAAAAAGGGCTTTTCGAATGTTTTTGAGTCCATTTCATGTTCGAAACCTTAGCGAATTCTATTGTATCACTAATATATTATTGAGACGCTTTATAAACTTCTAAAAACTATAATTTAAAAAACATTAAGGGTTATAAAAATAGTAAGTCTCTATCAAGCAAAGTATACTTTAATGAGATAAAAAGTAGGAGTTAGACGTTTAAGTTTTCTTGGTGCGTTTTAGATATAAGATGGACTTATCAGATTATAGAAGACGTCGTTATCGTTCGGGTTTCTAAACTTTCCAAAATAGTAACTTTTCGTGTAAATGTCATAACTTAATAAAGGACATATTATTTTCGCCAAAACATGTTTTTACTAATTGAACGAGGGCACAAACACATATGGATGCTATCAAACCATACAAACCACTTTATACGTTGTTCGTTATGTATTTTCCTCACTCCTAAGATACATCTTTTACTTATGTTGCGGTTAGAGCCGTTGATTACTACTTTCTCTCGTTGATTTCATTTGATTGATTTCCTTCACTGACCAACTGCATAAGGTGAGTTCATAGCCCCACATTTTTACTGTTTTACATATGTTTTAAAACACTTTAGCGTGAGAAACGTTGCTTGTTTACATGTTTGCCTAAGTACCGATAGTTCACAAAATGCCACTATCATGAACCGTTAATTACTATTAGTAGATCTATTAGGGATTGATAATCCCCATTCAGGTTTGGTGATTCTTACCTAATCGAATGGCTGATTAAAACGAATGCATAACATGTCAAACCTTTCTAGGTGTTATGAACTAGATACCTACTTGGAAACTTGGCATATTTTATGCTACAAACTGTATTAGCTTCGGTATCATGAGCTTAGAGAAACGTAAATACTTTTGTGAAGCTATAAGTGTTACAGCAGTCACACGTTACTAAATTTTGTGGTCCATACTTTTGTGTATACTAAGCCTATGAATTCACTAACCTTGCGTTGACTTTTAAGCATAATTTCTTAGGTGCTTAGCTGCGGATTTCCTTGATAAGCTAGGTGATGTGTCATGCCCAGCTTGATCTTTCAAGAATTTTTCATTAGAAATACCGTTGCTGAATTTCAAACTTAATTACGCTTCCGCATTTGATTATTGGAACAATTTGAATTATGTAAAGACTTAATTTATATTAATTCAAAACGTACCCCTTAGTGGTCAGTTGTACTTTGTGTGATGAGTATTCATGACGTCAAGCCCTCGGATCCTTATTTCTGATGCGACCCGATTTGGGGGTGTGACAAAAATTTCATGTTTTCTCCGTTCATCGGCTTTACATGCGAGGGTATTATTGTATTATCCATATTTTTTTGCCTTTACTCTTCATTTGTTTATTCTTTCTTTTATCCTTTTAGTTGTACTTATTTTTAGCCACACACACACAAACACTTTTCCATAGAAAACACACACACATGCACTAACCTTTGACTTCTATTTCACTTTTTTATTTCTTTTCTACAAACACACAGACTGACATTTGTTCAAATTTATGTTTTTTATATTCGTGTTTACCCTAATGCGTGTTTGTTTAGATACTAAAATGGGCAAAAGTGATACAGGTAAGGTTGTGATCAGTGTAGCCGATGACAGCAATTGGGAGAAAATGATCATCATAGATGAAATAAATGATAAATATGGGCGGATACGAACATGATGAAATGGTAGATAAGATTCGTGAAGGTTTAAGAAAAATGAAATGCATGTGGATGTTGCAAAAAATGTTATGAAAGCCAGAGGTTGTATTCTAGGATTAAGAGCAATTAAAGTAGAGGTTGGGGAAGTAGAGGTTGTGGTTTTGGAGAAAAGGTTAAGCAACCAAGAAGTAAAGTTAATATGAAAGGTTGCATTCCAGGATTAAGAGCAGCAAAAACTTCAAGATGTTACAACTTAATATGTGTTTAATTAGCGTAACATGATGTATTAGAATACAATGAAATGCATGTGGATGTTTAATTAGCTTAACCTGTTTGTGGGCAAAAAATACTTGTTTGACTTTCAGAAGTCAAACAACGTTAACCAGGTTGTCGTTTGCGTTTTTAAATGTGTAATTTACTCTATTTTAAAAAATATATATATTTGAAATGAATGGTTTAAATATGTAATTTACTCTATTTTAATAAAGTTATGAATATTGATACCCTTTTAGTTTTTTTGATTCCTTGCAAGGCAATATCCTTAGGGGACTAAACATGTATTATACTTAAATTCTAGGTTTTAGGTAATTATGATATTAATGTCACATCAACCACCCTAGTTGTTCATCTTCTTGATCCCATCACATCTTTTGAATATTTTGACACGCTTGCAAGTGTATCTAAGTCCTTCCCCTTGCTTATAATCATTGCAAAGACCATTAGGCCTCATCTATTTAAATCCACTTAAACAACTCTAATTTCATTCCATTTACCTTAAACAAAAAAAATATACACATTAAAAAATGCAGCCAAACCAAATCTAAGCAGCGAATCTTGATGTGTTGTCGTGTAGGGTCAATTTTTTGATTACCAAATTTTAAATTTATATTTAGCCGATTTATCCTAAAACAACACTTTAACAGGCAGTGTACCCGATCGGGTGCAGTTTCATGGTAAGTAGGGTGTCGAACACTAAGAGCGAGGTCGTTAACCTTATATTATATCAGTATTTTAATTACTCTAATTAAGTTAATTCTAATTACTTGTTAAACCTATGCTAAACCTAATTCTAATGGTAATGGGGGGTTTTCAGCCTGAGAGACTGGCACAGGTTTTATGGTGACAATAATCAATTCTAAACACAATAAACATGCAAGAAAACAATAAGAAGATAAAAGAGTGGGACAAGCCAAATGATAGAAAGCCGTATTAGCCATATTAAATCCGATTAAACACGGGTTTGATTGTTTAGTGCAATGATTTCTTATCTCGAAGCGGCATATCATTCCTAAGACTTAGGCGGGACATCATCCTAAGACCTAGATACATTGAATCCTGTCACAATTAACGTATCCACATAAAGCATCCTTTTAGTTTAATTATAATCTATCTAGATATTAAAGCAATGGTGATCTTGTTAAACCCTAGACCATCAGGACTTTACCCACTTACTGTTTGACGGTATTTTATATACTGGTAGTTCACTGTTTAAGTCTTTATCAATTAATTCAGAACATACTTGTTAAAACATTACGTGTCACCTGCCGGTCCAACTAAGCTCATAATTTAAAGACAAAGATAGAACATTATTTGTGATCCTATTGGTCCAGTAATATAAAACACGATAGGGAGAGCTATCCCCGTATCTAGTTTACTTGTTAGGCATAACTAGACCCAGTTGAATGATAGGTCGCATATTCAAACACGTAGACAAGTATCATGTGATAAACATAATTAAACTTTCAAAGATAAATTAAGAAATCGATTTTAAAACAAGCCAAACATTAAATCTTCATTAAGATGGCTAATACCCTAGGGTATTAGCCCATAATCATTGTAATTATACAAACGTGATCAAATAACCAAGGTAAACTAAACGTTTTACCGAACGATACCAAAAATTAAATGATTACAAGAGTATAGGAATTACACGGTGTCTTCTATGGAATCATGATCGATGCTTGACCTTTGGTTGCTCTTCTTTTCTTTCGAAAATCGTCTTTTATGTGTATGGTATAGAGAATATGATTTTGCACATTGAAAACTTGTTTTTGAGTCTTCTATTTATAGTGTCTGAAAAAGACTGGATACGCCGTATTGAGCGAAGTCAATACGGCGTATAGGGTTATTTTCCTTGGAGTGCGCGTTAAGTTTATAATCAATAAGATATAACTTCCCAATTTATAATTATTCACCAAATCTCTGAATAATTATCCAGCCGGATATGGCGTATGAAGAAACATAGATACGCCGTATTGGGAAGTGAGAATACGCGTTTTCTTGTGAAGTCCAAGCGTTGATACGTCGTATCTTCTTTTGTGGATACGGCTTATTGAGTAGAAATAAGCAATCTTTAAATATCATCATTTAAGCTCCAAAAAGTGTGCCTTTTAGCCTGTCTTTACAAATCACTCCGTAATTACTGTAATTTACACATTTAAGCAATTAAGTAACGATTCTTGCAATAATTATATAAAAGTGGATAACTTATTCAGGATAAATGATGGTATAAATTTAACGTTATTTAATGTCATCAAATATCCCCCTACTTGAATCCTACTTGTCCTCAAGTAGACTCTAGATTATATTAAAAAATTTATCCCAACCGAAGTTAAGGATTTTTCCGTTTAAGCACTTCTTTCGTTTTAATCACTTGTACAAGACCAAGCACCTCACAAAATATGGAAATGAAAACACTCAGATCACTCAACTAATCTAGGTTCATTTAATTGCTACGCTCATTTGCTCAGTCGTGATTAGTTTCATATCATATGTTTGGCGAGGATACACATCTCTACCACTAGAGCTAAGGAGAAACAAGTCAAAAGATAAATTGGGTTTTTATTATAAGGTTAAGGGTTGATCATTCTAACAATCTTTCACTGATAGTACCACACCAACAAGGCAACTGAATCATACATACACGCCCGTAACGACATAATAGACATGTACAATTCAATCACATCCTCATTCGAGTTTAACCAAAGGTTAGGATGAAGAATGATATAGGGTAGGGATCTTCTAACTTTCACCAAAAGTAATAAACCAACAAGGTGGCTGAATTACGCATACATGGCCGTAACGACAGAATAGACATGCATGACTCGATCTCAACCTCGTTCGAGTAAAACCTAAGGTTAATTGCTAGGAAAGGGAAGTAAATTGTTGTTAAATAAAATTCACAAAACAAATAGATTAAGCTTGAACAAATAAGGTAGTTGCTGACCGTTCCATGATAAAGACTCAAAATATGTACAAATGCCTCAATCATAGAAATGGCAAAGACAACCTAAGTTGGCGTTCCCATAACGGTCAACTTCCCGATGATCCCAAACTTACATACTTTTACAAAAGTGGTGATATCGGCCACTTTATACAAAACTATACATCGTTGATTTTTATCCACATATCAATGAATAATCGATCCTTCTAAGTATTTCATTGGTTTAAGTTTAGCGAACTGACTATCAGTCATCCTTCTCTTTTTTGAGGCATTATTTCTATTTTTTTAATCATAAACCTCGATGCAATTTTACCGTCTTCACAATCATAATTCATCCAGATAATTTTTCCTGTAACACTTCATCTTCAGACATAATACATAATCGCGAAAGTAGCAAAATACACGAGCTACATGATTTTCTGTTGCATTGTGCAATTTCTCGACCTAACCGGAGATAGAAATTTTTTACTTTGACACAGGAAAATACAAAACTTTACACAAAAGCAGCTAAGGTATAAAGGTGTAACAAAATAGACATACGGTGTGAAAAAGACAGGAATGGCTCAACAGGTTTTTCTAGGAGATCTTACTTTTATAGTGAGAGTAAGCAAAGGGTTACACGGGGTTTAACTAATCAGTGTAGTTAGTTAATTTTATAACATTTAGGCTTTTTGGTGTATTCCTAGAAATTTACCAGTTAAAAATGTTTCTCCATCTAAGTCTATAGTACTCATCGTTGTGGTCTCGAGTGATATACCAAGCCAAGTTTTAAAGTCCACTACATCACCGACACACTCATAATTTTTGTGGAATTTTTAGTAAACGTTTAGAAACGGAATAGACTTAATTCTCACAATTTGGCATTAAGGGTTATAGTGCGCGAGATAATGTAACTAGTAATTTTTATAAAAGTTATGCTAGAAAAAATTTTAAATTTGGCATAATTTAAGCATATAGCATATTATTTGTAAAAGAAAGGACAATTAGGCGTTCTAATTCTCCATCCCCCACTTAGATTATACAACATCCTCATTGTATAGATAAAATAATTTAAAGAAAATGGGAAATAGAATTAGAACGAGGAACTACCCTGATATGTTGCTCGGGATGATTCTTCAATTTGAGTTCTTGAGCAAAAGTGTGTTGACGAGGCGTCAGAATGCTCGTACACACGTCTTTTTCATAGTATACCATATCGTCAATTTTCTTACAGCAAAGTACTGCATAAAAGTTTAGAAGACAAAAGTGCAATTCCTATCTCGGTTACACAATGGTTATAATGCAGGAAAACAATTAAATACACTGAACAGTAGGTCAATACACCGTATCTCAAACCCAAGGATACGCCGTATTGCATCCTATAAAAACAAATGTTTTGCAGAAATTAAAGACTAAAATTAAAGACTAGTAACGTCCAGACAGGTTTGATACAGTGTATCCATAGGGGTTCGATACGCCGTATGGAGTGTCTGGGAAGACAGACTCAATAAAACAATTAAAATTACAATTAAAACAATTAAAAACAACCAGGTTGTCTCCCGGTAAGAACTTTTCTTTTAGCTAGTCTTTAAGTTAGACTTTTTCTTTCCCTTAATTTGGCACGCGTTATGGTCCAGTCGCGATCTTTTTTATTAAAGAGTTCGTGGTGGATGCAAGACATGCTGCCATGGGTTTTTTCTATAGTACTAATTTTGCTTGGACCCACAGTGATGAATTCTTCACATGAGCTCATCAAATATTATACGACCGTGAATTCTTCAGTTTTGCACGGCTCATCTGGGTTGCTGATGTCGCGATGAGCGAGAATTGGTATCGAAGAATAATCCCTTTCTATAAGTTCGTAGATGTCTTTTCCAGCCTGTGCATCCAAGTAAGGTTTCAAAAATAAATCCGAGCATGTCATTTTGTTGTTTTCCTCGCATGGTTCGTTGAATTCGTCGAGGTCGTCAATTTCCTAAAACTCTCAAAGTCCGCTTTTGGTATTCTTGTCTATTTCCTAGTAGTTGTCAAATTTTGATGCCAGCCAATATAGAAATTCAAAGTAATTTGTTCCGTGGTCCAAGTCATCTGGATTTTTACTATTGTAAGTATGGGACAATGGGTAATATTTATGGAAGAATCTATTGCCCAATTCCTTCCAAGTAGTAGCTATTCCTTCATTGTTCCACTATTTCTCAGCATTTCCACTAATTGATTTCGAGAAGACGTGTAATCGAAGTTCATCCTTATCCACATTAGGAATCTCGATCCATTCGATTATTTCGAGCACTTTTGCAATGTGGTCAATAACGTCACTTCCATCCATACCATTGAAGGAGTTGTCTTGCAAAATCACCAATCTTCAGGTCGGGTTTCGTGATCATAGGTGAATTAGTATGATCTCTATCGTCGTCGTTTGACATTATCCCTAAATTGTAACTAGCTGGTATGTGCTAACTTATACATACCTTTTATACACTATATTATGCCTAAAAGATCACAAAAGGACAAAAATGTATTGTATATTGTGTGTTTTATGTTATTCATGTGCAGGGAACGGATATTGGACAAAAATATCAAAAACAAGCCCAAAAAGGACAAAACCGGACACGAGAATGAAAGAGCGTGAAAAGCCAAGACCAAGGTGTGCATTTATCAAGAAAAACCCAAGACGAGCCCGTAAACTCCAAAAATTCCAAAACCCGGCAAAAGAACTAACGGTCGTTAAACTTTATCAAACAAAACCTAACAAATATAAAAAATACTTAACAATGGTTAAGTATTATAACTTAATACCTTTAACCCTTGGCCCATTTTCCTTTTACCCGAGCCCAAGTCAACCCTCCTTTTAAACGTCGGGTCAAACAATGATATAAGAAAAGAAAAGGGCGCCAATCCCTTTTACTATTCACCCTCCGTCTCAAACATTACCCTACACCAATTTAACCCTACTTAAAAGTAATTCACCCTTATAGAACTAAATGACGCACGCAATGACGCCCGGGGAAGCCATGTTGGCAATCCCTAGCAATATTATTGGCTAATCATGCGTGTCACTCATTCAACGGGCAAGATCAAAGCAATTGAGAGACGGTTTTGAATTAATGGTTGAGATTAAGGAAGGAGGAGCGTCCCTGGATCTAGAATCATCTTCTCACAGCTATAAATAGCAGACGAACCACACAGTGTGATCTAGCTTAGGAGTAGGAGTAGCTTAGTATAGCTTATTGCTTATTTTTCCAGCTTATTATGTCTTCAATATTGTAATTTCCTTTTCAAGTCATGTAATTTCAAGTTTTATTAATAAAATTTCATTTCCTTTCAATTTTGCCTTTTAAATTCTGTTTTTACATAAATGCGTTTTGGTTCAATCAAGTTTACAGTAATCAAATTAAGCTCTTATTTCCTCATATAAGCTTTTTAATACTGGTTTAACTCAATCAAGCTTTTCATTAAGCTAAATTGAGCTTATTATCTCTCAAAATCACTCTCAAATATACCTCAGCTTTTAATAAGGAAGGGAAGCCAGATCTGAATGGGATTCCAAGACCACACCAGCTTATGGAGCTTGTTGATTAGCTCATAAGAGCATTTTACAAGCCTTGTTTGTGCCTTTGTAAGTTTTCATTTTCCTTTTTATAGCTTTAATATTGCAAATTAGCTTAATACTGCTTATTGCTGTCTAATCTAGCTTATTGTTGCTTATTATAGATGTTAAATGCTTATTATGTCTAATTGTTAGCTTAGAACTTAATCTGCTTGTTATTTCTATAAAACAGTGAAAAATCAAAAAATGTTAGTAGTTACTGTTAGCTTATTATTTCTGCTTATTCAGTTGTCTTAATCTGTTCATGAGGTCTTTTATAATCTTGTTGATATCTATTATTTGAAGTTTAAGGCTTAATTCTTATTATCATAAGCTAAAAAATGAGATTGAACAATTTAAGGGGGTGTTTGGTATATGGCAGTACTAACTGAAGATAGTACTGTCTATAACCTTTTGGCTCTTTAAAACAAATTTAAATCTCATTTTGAAGTTTATATAGTAAGATTTTAAAGTCTTGGTTAGGTTTAATTAGGATTCTATAAGTTTGATAGTTGGTTGTATTAATCTGTGGGCATAAGCTCAGAACCACAAGCTCTTTTAGTGTGATTTGTTTCTAGCTAGTATAGTTGGTGATATTGTTCTTGTCTTGAAGTTTAAATGTTGTTAAAACCAGTTTCTTTAGCCTGCATTATTTAGTTTTAGGTTTTTGGCTTTAAAAGTGTCAATTGCACCAGATAGGATAAAAGACTTTAAGGCCATTTTTAAGCTTAATTTTCAGACAGTTAAAGTAGGAATTAGGATTTGTAATTAGGAGCTCAAGTAGATTGTAGGCTAAATTTGATCTGTTTGAACTCATTTTTTAGAAATTAGCTCATTAAGGTATTTGTTTTTTAAGCTTGCATTTAGAACTTTGTCATTTCATAAAAACCAAAAAAATAGTTTAAACTGCCTGCATCACCTTTTTCTAGTAGCCTTTTCTTTGTTATTTTGATTTTCAAAATAATTTTCAAATGTTGATTTAAGTAGTTTAGAGGTCAAGCTTTAAGGTGGTATAGGTTTTATTACCATAAGGATCCATTTGCTTATTGGAAAATAAGCTCAAAGTTGCTAGTTTGGACTGTTTGGTTTACAGTTTTATGCCAAAGAGCTTATTTGAATGTTTTAGCTTATGATTTGTTTCTTTTTCTTATTACTTGCTCAAATTTGCTTATTAGGTTAGTGATAGATTGTAGGTAGCTTATGAAGTTCTTGTTTTAGCTTATTCTTAGTTTTCTAGTTTAGTGAAAAAGCCTTTATCCTTTAAGTCATAATCTGTCAACCTTAAAGCTTATTTTCTAGCTTATTGCTTAAGTAAAAAATAAAAGTTGTTTTAACAAAAGTTGCTAGTTTTAAGCTGTTTTATAACTTTGTTTTTAAAAGTTTTTGCAAAAATAAAAAAAGGAAAGATGGGAAATCCAGGGTGAGCAAGGCTCGAACCCTGGACCTCTACCCTCCTCAACCTTACACACACACCCCCAAACCAACTGCGCCATTGGGACTTTTACGTCCAAGGGTGCACACTCATTTGTTTTAACACCTTTTTGAGTTCTTTTTATAATAAGCACTTCGCGTGCTTTGTAGCTTTTTCTGGGCTTATTCATTTAAGCATTTTTCTAGTTAGTATTTTTCCTGCATTCCTTGTAGCTTAATCTATTTTTAGTAATTTTCTTAGAATTTTAATTCATAGTTTTACATTTTTCTTGCATTTATTTAGTTAAAAACTTTAAAAAGTCATAAAAAAATAGAAAAATAATCAAAAAAATATAATTCTTTTTTATAAAATTTTCTTTTGTCGTTTAGGTTTTATAAAAATTAAATTTTTATTCGTAGGGATTAAATTTGTCATAGTTGCTTAAATGTCGCGTTTTATTAATTCTCGTTTACGTTTTCGTGCTTTATTACTTAAGTGCTTTAAATGCTTTACTTAGTTACTTGTTTTTACATGTTTTATTCGTTTTCATTAGTAGAGTTAGAAATCAAAATCAAAATCTTTTAAACCATTCAAAACGCGTGATCACGGACTTAACCGATTCTCAATTCGCACTTCGTCGAGGGAAAACGACCCGAGAGGTTTTTGAGACAACTTTGGTTAAAAGTTTGTTTCTTAAATCCGACGGAAAATACTTACTATACTATAATTGTTACATCCTTATATACTTATATTATATATAGTGTTTTTGGGCGTAATCAAATTTTTGGCGCCGTTGCCGGAGAGGTGTGTACGATTATCGTGTTTTGTTCGAATATTAGTGTTTTTAAGACCCTTCCTCGTGAAGTTATCATTTTTCCATTGTGAATATTTTCTTAATAAAACCATAAAAATACAAAAATATTTTACACTTCTATTTTCTTTTATTAAAAAATTACCGTTTGTTAATCATTGTTACGGCTCACCTTTAGTTTACGTACTATAAGAAAAGTTTAGGGCGGGTTTGATTCTAAGAACATCACCCAAAAGGAGAAGGGTTATTTTAAATAGCACCTCGCACTTACCAACTCCTCCGCTTTCTTGTACGTATTTTTAGAGAGCTACCGTGCACTTTTGACTTTCGGTTACCAAAATTATTTTGCTTTCTTATTTTAATTCCTTTTCTTATGAATAATTTTCAAAATCTAAAAATATTCTCATTTACCCTCAAATCCGTTTAATTCTTTCTTCTTATCCTCTATATTGTTTAATTCTTCGACATGTCTTCGTATAACCATTTTGGTAGCTCGTGTTGTGGAGGCCCGTTTAATGGAGAAAACTGTCCGAGTTGTAGTAGTGTAGGATCCGGAAATAAGTTTGTCTATGACCCAAATCCTTATTCTTATAATGAAACACCGAACTTCTTCAACCAACCTCCACAACACCAATACGAGACATACTCGTGTGAATTTATTGGAGGGAACTCTCATCCGGGCTTCGATTGTCAAACAGGGAACACAACCGTCTTTGATCAGGGTCCCTGTTACAATCAAGACTTTGGATTTAACCAACCTCTACATTATTCTCCGAGTCAGCCACAACAATTTCCTTGTGAAAATTACGGGGTTTTTCATGAAAATTTTCAGTGTCAACCGATGAACCAAAATTATGATCCTAATTTTTGTTATAATCTGATTTATTCCGGTTTTGACCAATATCAACCCTCGCAATTTTCCGTCACTCATCAACTTCCTCAGAGATCGAATCAGGATCTGTTGCTAGATATGGCAAGGATAATTAAAAATAATCGAATCCTTTTTAATAGCAATATTTTTCCTCATGAAGAAATGAGTATAAGAGCATTGTTGGCTAAGGAAAGAATTCTCAAATTAATTCAAGATTGGGACGAAAAGCAAATTAAATCATGGAGTTTGCCGGAATTGCTACTTCAACTTTTGAATGATTTACAAACTATTAATGAAAGTTTGAAACAACGTAAAGAAAAGCGTATTGAAAGTGAGCAAGCGGCTAACCAGGCAGTTCAGGAAGAGTAGGAGGAGCCGGTAGCTCAAAGTTTTCTTCTAAATTGGAATTTTCCTATGGTTGATGATGATGAGTATACTATTATATACAGATCGTCTAAAGCAATCACACCAGACTTACCGACCGTGGAGCCCGATAACACTCTAAGTATAGGGGACGAGCATCTTAACACTATTCCGGAAACGAAAAAGTCTAGTGTTGAGAACCTTGTCTCAATCTCAAGTGCGTTCAAGGGTATTTCCGACGATATTTGTGATGTGTCGTCTTGTGATAATGATCATTTTGATGCCGAATTTGGACTTATTAACTCTTTGCTTAGTCGAGATATTTCGATCACATCTCCTAAGATTGATTTTCTTCCCGAGGAGTTCGCCGGTGAACTCGATCTTATTGATCCAATTCTACCAGGAATTGATGAAGACGATTTTGAAGAAGAAGAAGGAGAAATTGATATTGATATTCTTCAGATAGAGGACGAGATTCTTCATGAGAAATTATTAAACGTCAATCTTCTCATTGATAAGATCGAAGCGTTAAATCTTACTCCTTCTATTCCTTTTGTGCTCGAATATCCCTCTCCGTCTCCTATTCCAGTTGTGGATAGTGATTTTCTTATAGAGGAGGTTGATACATTTCTTGTTCCAGAAGACTCGATACCACCGGGTATTGAGAGTGATTTAGGCTCGAAAGGGGATATTTTTTTTCTTGACGACTTACTCAACAATAATCCTATTCCTGAGTATGAGCGTTTTACCTTTGACATTGAGCCCGATATGGGCGTGATAAACAATTTTGATGAGCTTAATGAAGACGAATGTTTTGACCCAGGGGGAGGTAAGATTGATTTTTCCTAAAATATTGAAGATGACGATTCCTTTACATTTTTCATTCGGAATTTTCTCCCGTATCTCACCTACCCTAAGGATTCTCCTTTACTTCTCTCCACCGAGAGTGAAGACACCATTTTTGACCCCGGCATCTCCACTTTAAGCCGATGGCATCTTATCGGGATGGAACTTTCATGTGCTTTAATGTTTATCCAAACATTAATGAAAGCCCGATTGAGATTTTCTCTTCCATTTTCTCCCCCATGGACAACTTAATTCGGGGTCGAGTCAAGCTCGTGACTCGGTTAACAAAAACAAGCGTTTCTATCTTCTTATCTATTTTCTAACATTTGATGTGAGGAGGCCCGCCTCTTCCTTTCTCGTGTTTTGTGTTTTGTGATTTTTGTCCAAGATTGTCCGGATTTTGAAGATTCTCGTGCTCATGGTTTTGTCTATCGTCACTCGATCTTCATATCCTCAGCTTCATTTAGGGAATCCAATATCCTAAATCTTATCAACTAACATTTATCTATTCGCATACTTAATAAACGGCTTTAGATTTGCGTAGAGACCCCTTTATATCAAGATTATGCATTGAAATTAGTATGGGGGTATTAATCTCACATTGAGGACAATGTGTAGTTTTAGTATGGGGGGAATCTATCGATTTGATTATACCTGCAGCCGTTGTTCTCACGTAACCCGTTTTTCCACCAAAAATATGTGATTTATGTAAAAATAGCCTAAATTTAAAAAATTTTGTGCATAATAAAGTGAAAAAAAAGAAAAAAAGAAAAAATAATAAATGTTGGAATAAAGTGATGAAATAAGTGTTGTGACACAAATAAAGATGAAAAACGAGAAATAAATTTTGATCCGACTTGTTTTATACCTTAGCTTTTTCCTTAACATATTTAAATCGAGTTTGTTGCTAGTCTTATGTAGGCTTATCCATTATGCCAAACTCGATTTATTAGAGTTGAGATTGTTGCCAGTCTATGTGATTTGTTAAAGTTCTGATCTTAATTCGATAGGCTAAGCATTCGCGAGTCTCTTTCTTAGAGATTTTAAATTGCGAAGAACAAGAAATGATAGTGTTAATTATAAGTCATGAGACTAAACGTGGAATAGTCGGTTTTCTTTCAAGCTCATAAGTATTAATTGTGGCTTTTTCTCCCATTAGCTTGTCTCACTTATATGCATAAATATTTAATAAATAAGGTTGTCCGATTCAACTTAATTTTTAGTAACTTTCCTTTGACTTGGAAGTTGATGATTCAAATTTTGGCTTATTATATGCATCACATGTTTATTGCTTTACTTATACCTTAAAGAGCCTTAGGGTATATGGTATGAGTAGAGTTAATCATTTTATTACTTTTTGCCTTAAAGAGCCTAAGGGTATATGGCAAAAGTAATATTAATCATAAAATTATGTGTACCTTAAAGAGCCTTAGGGTATATGGTACTTATAAAATTAGTAATTGGAAAAATGTTGCTTAATTATTTTCACCTTAAAGAGCCTTAGGGTATATGACAAGAATTAAGGCAAAAGCAACAAAAGCCAAAATTTCGTTCACTTCATCGGTTTTCAATGATAAGGGTGAAAGCTAATTTTTATCTTTAACCGTCCCACTTTATTTTTGGATTAAATAAGTATCGAAACAAGACTTAAAGAGCCTTCGGGTATATGACTTAAATAAAATCTTGAAATACAAAATTAGGAATAAGGGAGGAAAAGTATTACACAATTAGTATTTATGAGTAGTGTTAGTATCATGACTTGTATTTGACAATGATCTTGTTTTTGAGCTTAGTATGAAAAAGTAAAAGTTGGGGACGATGAATTTATTTTGCTTGTTCCATGATCCTAAGTATTATCAAAGAATAATCAAAAGCACAATGTTATGGAGTGTTGAAAAATAGAAAGTTATGAAAAAGCATAAAAATGGAAAAAATGTTGAAAAAGGAAAAACTGGGCTTTTCAAAGCTAATGTTTCTTTAATCCCTTAAGATGAATACTTATCTACTTTTCGAGAAAATTGATCAAGGGGGATTAAGATTCTTAGTTTTCTAAAGTATTATTTATAATATTGCGCGATGACACGGCAATATCTTAGTATGGGAGAATTTGGTAAGTGCTAATTTATACATACCTTTTATACACTTAATACTACTTATTGCTTGCTTATTGCTGTCTAATCTAGCTTATTGTTGCTTATTATAGATGTTAAATGCTTATTATGTCTAATTGTTAGCTTAGAACTTAATCTGCTTGTTATTTCTATAAAACAGTAAAAAAATCCAAAAATATTAGTAGTTACTGTTAGCTTATTATTTCTGCTTATTCAGTTGTTTTAATCTATTCATTAGGTCTTTTATAAGCTTGTTGATATCTGGTATTTGAAGTTTAAGGCTTAAAACCAGTTTCTTTATCCTGCATTATTTAGTTTTAGGTTTTTGGCTTTAAAAGTGTCAATTGCACCAGATAGGATAAAAGACTTTAAGGCCATTTTTAAGCTTAATTTTCAGACAGTTAAAGTAGGAATTAGGATTTGTAATTAGGAGCTCAAGTAGATTGTAGGCTAAATTTGATCTGTTTGAACTCATTTTTTAGAAATTAGCTCATTAAGGTATCTGTTTTTTAAGCTTGCATTTAGAACTTTGTCATTTCATAAAAACCAAAAAAATAGTTTAAACTGCCTGCATCACCTTTTTCTAGTAGCCTTTTCTTTGTTATTTTGATTTTCAAAATAATTTTCAAATGTTGATTTAAGTAGTTTAGAGGTCAAGCTTTAAGGTGGTATAGGTTTTATTACCATAAGGATCCATTTGCTTATTGGAAAATAAGCTCAAAGTTGCTAGTTTGGACTGTTTGGTTTACAGTTTTATGCCAAAGAGCTTATTTGAATGTTTTAGCTTATGACTTGTTCCTTTTGCTTATTACTTGCTCAAATTTGCTTATTAGGTTAGTGGTAGATTGTAGGTAGCTTATGAAGTTCTTGTTTTAGCTTATTCTTAGTTTTCTAGTTTAGTGAAAAAGCCTTTATCCTTTAAGTCATAATCTGTCAACCTTAAAGCTTATTTTCTAGGTTATTGCTTAAGTAAAGGTAAAAGTTGTTTTAAAAAAGTTGCTAGTTTTAAGCTGTTTTATAACTTTATTTTAAAAGTTTTTGTAAAAATAAAAAATGGGAAGAGGGGAAATCCAGGGTGAGCAAGGCTCAAACCCTGGACCTCCACCCTCCTCAACCTTACACACACACCCCCAAACCAACTGCGCCCTTGAAACTTTTACGTCCAAGGGTGCACACTCATTTGTTTTAACACCTTTTTGAGTTCTTTTTATAATAAGCACTTCGCGTGCTTTGTAGCTTTTTCTGGGCTTATTCATTTAAGCATTTTCCTAGTTAGTATTTTTCATGCATTCCTTGTAGCTTAATCTATTTTTAATAAATTTCTTAGAATTTTAATTCATAGTTTTATATTTTTCATGCATTTATTTCGTTACAAACTTTCAAAAGTCATAAAAAATAAAAAAATAATCAAAAAAATATAATTCTTTTTTATAAAATTTTCTTTTGTCGTTTAGGTTTTATAAAAATTAAATTTTCATTCGTAGGGATTAAATTTGTCATAGTTGCTTAAATGTCGCGTTTTATTAATTCCCGTTTATGTTTTCGTGCTTTATTACTTAAGTGCTTTAAATGCTTTACTTGTTTACTTGTTTTTACATGTTTTATTCGTTTTCATTAGTAGAGTTATAAATCAAAATCAAAATCTTTTAAACCATTCAAAACGCGCGATCACGGACTTAACCGATTCTCAATTCGCACTTCGTTGAGGGAAAACGACCCGGGAGGTTTTTGAGACAACTTTGGTTAAAAGTTTGTTTCTTAAATCCGACGAAAATATTACTATACTATTATTGACTTATCCTTATACTATATATTTACGTATACGTATCTGGAGACGGATCATTAGCAATCACCACTTTTCTCAAAATGGAGAATAATGTCAGTAGAAAATAGAGATTTAAACTTGAGGATTTTTTTTGAATTGTTACTGTATCAGTTGATAAATACGCCGTATTCAATTAACGTGAATACACCGTATGAATCTGTTGAATGTCAATAGGCCGTATTGATTGTACAGAATACGTCGTATTGTTTGGAAGAATAGATACGTTGTTTAGACTGCAGAGATCAATACGTTGTTCTGAGTAGAAAGGTCGATACGTCGTATCCAACTGGTGGATACGGCGTATCAGTTGATCTATCAGAACATAATACTTAGAAAATAATAAAATAATGTGGGAATTTAAATACACAATTAAATACAAACAGAATTAAATTACACTAATTAATTATTCTAAGCTAATAGTTAAAAATACTAATAAAATTAAAGGTTAAACTTTTTCACTCCCTGGTAATGGCGTCAAAAACTTTGTTGTGTTGTCGTGTAGGGTCAATTTATTGATTACCAAGTTTTAAATTTATATTTCGCCGACTTATCCTAAAACAACACTTTAACGGGCAGTGTACCCGATCGGGTAGAGTTTCGCGGTAAGTAGGGTGTCGAACACTAAGAGCAAGGTCGTTAACCTTATATTCTATCAGTATTTTAATTACTCTAATTAAGTTAAGTCTAATTACTTGTTAAACCTATGCTAAACCTAATTCTAATGGTAATGGGGGGTTTTTAGCCTGACAGACTGGCATAGGTTTTATGGTGACAATAATCAATTCTAAACACAATAAACATGCAAGAAAACAATAAGAAGATAAAAGAGCGGGACAAGCCAAATGATAGAAAACCGTATTTGCCATATTAAGTCCGATTAAACGCTAGTTTGTTTGTTTATTGCAATGATTTCTTATCTCAAAGCGGCATATCATTCCTAAGACTTAGTCGGGACATCATCCTAAGACCTAGATACGTTGAATCCTGTCACAATTAACGTATTCGCATAAAGCATCCTTTTAGTTTAATTATAATCTATCTAGGGATTAAAGCAATTGTGATCTTGTTAAACCCTAGCCCGTCAGGACTTTACCCACTTACTGTTTGAGGGTATTTTATATACTGGTAGTTCAATGTTCAAGTCTTTATTAATTAATTAAGAACATACTTGTTGAAACATTACGGGTCACCTGCCTATCTAACTAAGCTCATAATTTAAAGACAAAGATAGAATATTATTTGTGATCCTATTGGTCCAGTAATATAAAACACGATATGGAGAGCTATCCTGGTATCTAGTTTACTTGTTAGGCGTAACGAGACCCAGTTGAATGATATGTCGCATATTTAAACACGTAGACAAGTATCATGTGATAAACATAATTAAACTTTCAACGATAAATTAAGAAGTCGACTTTAAAACAAACAAAACATTAAATTTTTATTAAGATGGCTAATACCCTAGGGTATTAGCCCATAACCATTGTAATTATACAAGTGTGATCAAATAACTAAGGTAAACTAAACGTTTTACCGAACAATACCAAAAATTAAATGATTACAAGACTATAGGAATTACACGGTGTCTTCTATGGAATCGTGATCGATGCTTGACCTTTGGTTGCTCTTCTTTTCTTCAAAAAATCATCTTTTATGTTTATGGTATAGACAATATGATTTTGCACACTGAAAACTCGTTTTTGAGTATTCTATTTATAGTGTCTGAAAAAGACTGGATACGCCGTATTGAGCGAAGTTAATACGGCGTATAAGGGTGTTTTCTTTGGAGTGCGCACTAAGTTTATAATCAAAATATATAACTTCCCAATTTATAATTATTCATCAAATCTCTGCTAGATACGGTGTATGAAGAAACATGGATACGCCGTATTGGGAAGTGAGAATACGCGTTTTCTTGTGAAGTCCAGGCGCTGATACGCCGTATCTTCTTTTGTGGATACGGCGTATTGAGTAGAAATAAGCAATCTTTAAATATCATCGTTTAAGCTCCAAAAAGTGCGCCTTTTAGCCTGTCTTTACAAATCACTCCGTAATTACTGCAATTTACACATTTATGCAATTAAGTAACGATTCTTGCAATAATTATATAAAAGTGGATAACTTATTCGGGATAAATGATGGTATAAATGTAACATTATTTGATGTCATCAAATATCCCCCCACTTGAATCCTACTTGTCCTCAAGTAGACTCTAGAAATTTATTGAAAATGTATCCCAACCGAAGTTAAGGATTTTTCCGTTAAAGCACTTCTTTCAGTTTTAATAACCTGTACAAGACCAAGCCACCTCATGAAATATAAAATGGAAAACACTTAGAATCACTAAACTATCTTGGGCTTTAACATTGTAATTGGTACGCTCATTTGCTTGGTCGTGTTTAGTTTCGTCTTATAATGCTATGGGCAAGGATTCCATCTCCACCACTAGAGCTAAGGGGAAACAAGTCAAAAGGTAAATTGAGTTTTTATTTTAAGGCTAAGGGTTAATCATTCTAACAATCTTTCAACGATTACGCTACCACACCAGCAAAGGCAGTTTATTTTCGTTTTCTTTTTACAACCCCCATCGCCCCTCCCCCCTCACATGTGTATGAACTGATGATTTATACATCTCACGGCCGTAACGCGACAGAATAGACATGTACAATTCGTCACATACCATCAGTTCGGAGCTTTAAACAAAGGGTTAGGATTGAAGAACGTACTAGGGCCTAGGCAATCTTCTAACTTTACACAAAATGTATAAAACCACATGGTTGCTGATAATCACGCATACATGGCTGTTTAACGACGGAAATAGCATGCATGAACTCGATCTCAAACCTACCGTTCGAGTATACCTAAGGTTATGTTGCTAGGAAAATGGCAGTAAATTTTTTGTTAAATAAAATTCACAAAACAAATAGATTAAGCTTGGACAAATAAGGTACTTGCTAGTAACTTTTCTCGACCGTTCTATGATAAAGACTCGAAATATATACAAACGCCTTGAAAAACTTTTTGGGTCACTAAGCCTTCTTTAACAACCCTTTTTAAATTATTAAATCTATTTTAAAAGGTTGCCATAGTTTAAAATATTCTTTTAAGGTCTTTAGTAATCATAGCTTAAGGTTGTGGTTTTATAGTTTTATGATTCAACTTAATTGTTTAGATTTTGATTAAGTTTCATTTAGGTGTTGTTTCCTTGCTTGTTATTGATCTAAAATGCAGTATAAAGAAGTTGCATTAAGTTTGCTTTTGCCATTTGTGTTTAGAGTTGAATTCTGCCAAAATTTTTAGTCAATTTCACATGTTCAAAGTCAGTTTTTGATATTTTCAAAATTAGATAAGTTAAAATAGGTTTTAAGATTTGAAATCTTTTGCATAAGTAGTTTGTTGTCTAGACTTAATCTATTTCAGCTTATTTTATATTTTAACTTCTTTTTACTAGCTTAATTTAGGCCTGCTCTTTAGTCTTTAAAAATTGAGGAAAACCAAAAAGAATAGATTTTGTGTGAACTCAAGCCCAGTTTCATTAAGCTTCTTTATGACTTGTGTTTTGTTTTCAAACTCCTATTTCTTTGCTGCTTATTGTAGCGTGTATCTTTTGTATTAGTAGTTTACTTCTTTATCTTGGGATGGTCTCCGGGGTATTGTGAACTAAACTTAGGAAGCTTTTTAGTGGTGTGAGTAGCCACTTAGCATAAGGATCCATCTAACTTAGCCTTAAAAAGATAGAGCTTAGAAAAGGTGATTTCTTGGCTTTGTGTATTGGCTAGCAGTTTTGAGCGCAAAGATTGAAAAGGCTTATTGGCTTTTCAGACCTTTTCAGCTTATTTGAGTGCTTAATTTTTGTTCCTAGTTGCTTATTAGGTTTGGCTTACCATCTTTTCTAGCTTAGTTGTCAATTCAAAGTGCTTATTAGGTTTTAATTTTTAGTTTAAAAGTTAAAACTAGTTTTGTGGAGTGTGCCGTTTTTGTCATGCCTTTTGTGTCGTCTCTCGGTTTATAAGCTTTTAAGTGCTTGATTTGCTTTGTACTTTTCCTTGGTTTATTTTGTTTGCTTGTCAGTGCGTTATAAGGATTAGCTTATTGTTCTGTTTTTAGCTTTATGTGCTTTTCCGTTAGCTTATTGTGGCGCTTTAAAAAATCTAAACAGTTTAGCCCCTTTTTGGCGTTCTTAGTTAAGTTATGTAATCTTGTCACCTTAGAGTCTGTATTTAGAGCTTATTTTTATGTTTAACAAATTTTGACTTCACAAAAGTTGGGGTTGGATTTACAGTCTGATATTTATCAAGTGTGTAAAAGATTCTTAGAAAAAAGCAAAAAGGGAAGGTGGAAGTCCAAGGTGAGCAAGGCTCGAACCTTGTGGTTCCTCAACACCCTCAACTTTTGTCACACTCACCCACTCATTACATCTGCCCCTTGGGTGATTTTATGTCGGTATCGCGCACTTTGCAAGATTTATTATTAAGCACTTTTCATTCCCCTTTTTCATTAATTAACGTAAGCTATATTAGGGCTTTTGTGGTCGTGTGTATGCTTATTTGATAAGCTGGGCTTATCCAGCTTATTTTTCCTAGGATCTTCATAGCATTTAGGACTTTTGTGCATTTTTTCAGATTTTTCCATAAGTGTTTAATATTTTTAATTAATTTTCTTTTTCGAAATTTTTGAAAAGTCATTTAAAATTAGAAATTAATTCAGAAAATATACAAAAAAAATAGTTGTTTCTCATTTTGAAATAATATTTTGAGGGTGTTATAAAGTTTTAAAACTCATTTTCATCATTTTTAGAATTTAAATTTCATTTTTAGCGTTTTAAATTAAGTTTAGAAATTTGTTTTAAATTTAAAAAGTAGTTAAAAAATAGTCTTTCTTAGATATATCATATTTTGGGACATTTTATAAAAGTAGAAAATCATTTTTTGGAATTTTTAGGTATTAATTTGTCATTTTCTAGAATTTTAAATAATGTGTATAAATAGGTTTTTAATTCATAAAAAAATATTAAAAAGTCAAAAAAAATATTAAGTTTTCCTTTTGTAGAAATTTTTCCTTTTATCATTTTAGTGGTTGTAGAAAATAACTGTAAGTTTGATTGTTTTACGGGTTAAATTTGATTTAGTTGATATTTAGACGCGTTTTTAGGATTCCCGTTATTTGATTTCTTGTGTTAAGCAGCCTTAATTTGTTAGCAATTAGCATTTGCCCTTGTCTTGTCTTTTCCGTTAGAATTTGAAAATGTCAATCCAACTAGTCTTGTACTGCCAGATTCTAAAATATCTAATTATCAAGATACGACTTTTGGACTCTCAAATTTGCACCCTCGCCCCGCTCGCCCCCCCTCCTCCCCCCCCCTCCCCCCGCCCTCCCCCCGCCCAGCCGCACATCGTTGGGAAGAACGAACGCGAGTCGTTTGAACTTTATGATCGTTTTGAAGTTGAGGAAACCGATATTCTAGATATGTGATATATGATTTTCTTTTGTGAATTTTAGACATTGGTTGACCTCGGTCAAGGGTAATTTGTCCAAAGTTTGCTTGTATTATTAATTATATATTTATTATATTTATATTATATTATGTTTATATATTATATATAATATTAATATTATATATATATATATTATTTATATATACATATTGACGACGTCGTCCAATTTTTGAAGCCGTGTCGAGGACGGGGTGTGTTGGGAATTATATAATTCCTGACTTATGTACCGTTAGTTTTATATACTTAGAATAAAATACCCGGTTAGTAATAGTTTGTACCGACATTACAAAAATGTTAAGTACTGCTAAGATAGTTAGTACGTTAGTTATAAATAGTTTTAGTAACGTTTTATAGAGTTATGCATGAGATATTTATAAGAAAATGATATGCATTATCTTTTACGCATTTTGTAAGCCAAGAGTAGGGTTTTCCTTAGTGTTATAAAGAGGAAACCCGCTCGGCATAGTTAGTGATATCTATCACTAGAGTTATCAGTTTAATGTCATTATCATAGTTAGGCAAATCAATTTAAAGCTTAGTTTTCAATTTTCTTTGTTCTTCTTTGCTTTTATTAGTTAGTGTACGCTTAACTGTTATTGTGTTTTATTCATGGTTTCTCCTGGAGTTTTGTGTGATTATATTCTTAGCAGCTACAGAACCTTTAACAGGTAGAAGATCTTTATCAAAGGATCAACTGGTTCTGTTGTAGTCTCGGTATGCATCTAACTGTTTATTCGCATTTGTTCGTCCGTACTATCGGCCTGTGAGAGACAACCTGAGTGTAAGAGGAAACAAATAACCTGTATGTTTATGAAAACCTCTATCTTACAATCATATTCAATGGCTGGATCAGAGGATGAAATTTCCTCCACCACCACCATCACAAACACCAACTGACAACAAACCCCTCACACTGTTTCAACCATCAAACTTCCTATTCTTAAGAAGGGAGAGAATATGACATATGGGCCATGAAAATTGGAAACATTATTTGGCTGTTCATGAGATTCGCATACTTGTCTTATCTTGGGATGTTATACAAAGAGTTAATGGTCTTGAGTTTGTCTGTCAAACTGATACAAAGGGTTTGAATAAGTTTTTGCCTCCAAGACTTGCATAGAGAAATTTTTAGCCAAAGGAAGATGAAAGAAAGAGCAAAGGACTTACATTGCTTTGGCTTTACCAGATGTATCATCTGTAGAAATGTTCATAAAATAACTAATGCTAAAGCGATGTGGGAAGCTATCAAATCTAGGATTTGTTGGTGGAAAGAATGATGAATCAAAAGAAGATGCTGAGAGAGTATATTCTAAAGCAACAGTGTTGTAAGGCTTCTTTGATATCAAATAAGGACAGGGCTACATAACAGGCTATGATAGGTTTTTGAGAGTGTCTTCTTGAGTCTAACTTGTTAGATTCATGAGCAGGCGTTTCACGCTGAAGATGCAATCATAAGTTCCTTAGGTCTTCTACCTTCAGCGTGGGTCTCAAGTTCCTTAATCATGAGGACCAAGCAAGGAGTGGACAGTATCTAGTTTTAATGCTCTGTTATAATAATCTTAGAAGTCGCTGTTTTTGAGTCTGATGTTAAAGTCTCTACTGCATCTCTCTAGCACACACCAAAATGTGGCAGATTCGTTTTCAGTGGAGAACACCGCTAACTAGTTGTACTAATGATGCAGAATGTGGCATTTGTTTCAGAGAACACTAGTAGTACTAATGATGTTAGTACTGCTTATGATATTTCTAATTATTCTGGTCATAACTCATAATATGAACATCCTTATCATACTCCTTACTTTCAAATCAATCCAGTTGCCTACAATTAGATCATGAAGATCTAGAACAACATGATGAGTTTGATTTATAAGAAATGGACTTGAAATGGCAGGTAGCCATGATTTCTATGAGAATGAAAAAGTTCTACAAAACGACAGGTAGAAAGCTACAATTTGATGCCAAGGAACCGGTTGGTTTTGACAAAACCAAAGTTGAGTGCCATAGTTGTCACAAGACAGGGCATTTTGCTAGAGAGTACAGATCCAAGGGGAATCAAAATAGTAGGAGGAGAGATGCTTAGAACATTGGGAATAAGGATAAAGATAATAAGAGGAGATCTGGTAAACATGAGGACTCTAAAGGTTTGGTGACTCTTGATGGAGAAGGTGTTGATTGGACCAGTCACTCAGAAGATGAACAAGAGAACTATGCTTTGATAGCTTGCAGCAGTTCAGGCTCAGACACATAGGTAACTTCTTGTTCAAAAGAATGTAAAGAGTCTTATACTAAACTTAAAAAATTGTATGATGAACAGAGAGAACAACTTGGAGATGCCAGTATAGAAATACAGGCATATACTCAAGCTTCAAATAAAGTTGAAGCACAATTAGTTGCTCATCAACAAAGTCAACTTTGGTATGAGGAAAAGATAAGGTTTATATAAATTGACTTAGATGATAAAACTGATGTCCTTACATACCATAAGAAACTATTGGCAGAAGCTAAAAAAGAAAAAGAAGAATTAAAAGCTAAAGTAGAAAAATGGCAGGCCGGGCCAACCCATGGTTAATTAAGCCCAAGACTAGAACCAAGCCCAATACATACAGCTCAATAGTGAAAATTGGCGAAAAAAAATCTGTTATAGAAATTGAAAGTGACATCATCACACGTGCGTTGGAATTAATTTCAATTCCATCACGTGAGTTCCCACTCACATTTCTTGACCAGTCAAACGCCAATACATGGCAATGAATTTGTTATATCACTTTCTCAATTCAATTTGCAATACAAGAAATGATCCAACAGTCGACAATGAAGCGTTCCATTTAAGCAAAACTGAAGTCCACGTGGCCTCCAAACAACGACTGGATCCACTGTTGATCCGAGGTTTCACACAAGGAGGCCAATGATTGGCTACTCAAATGCAAAATAATTGGCCAAAAGTTACAAATCTTCTCCCTCTTGTCCCTATATAATCACCCCGCTCCCTTCTATTTTGGGGTATTAGGATTTAGTTTTAGTTTTAGTTATTTAAATTTTTTAGCTTATTAGTTTTCAATTTGCAGCTTATTGTAATTTCATCTCAACTTATTTAAATTTTGTAACGAATCTTTCCAACTTATTGTTATTTACTTTTTAGCTTATTAATGAAGAGATGTTTGAGGTTTGATTGCTTATTTCTCATAGCTTATTTTCTTTTTCTTTTCTTAATAGCTTATTCGAAATAAGCTTATCTTTATAGCTTCTTTACACAGCTTCTTTTCTGAGCTTATTACAAATAAGTGATGAAACTAATAAGCTATTCCATAGCTTATTGGTTTTATATATTTATTTCTCAAACAAGCTTCGATCCAATAAGCTTTTAGATAAGCTGTTATTATTGGGCTTTATTTTCAAATAAGCTTGAAGGTTATTGTCTTAGCTTATAGTTCTGGCTCGAATAAGCCTCTAACCTAGCTTATTCGTTTGAACTGGCTTATATAAACAAAATAATTTTAGCTTTTAGTGGATCTCATTTAGTAGATTGTTTATTTTGAAAATCCTTTTGGTTTGCTTATTTCGTTAGCTTCTTAAGTTGTGGCTCATGTTTATTATGTCGATCTCATTGCTTATTTGAGTATTAGTCTCGATTGCTTATTTGATTTCCATGAACTTATTGATTCGAGTTTGTGTTTTGATCTCGGTTTAAAA
Source organism: Tanacetum coccineum (assembly GCA_026074375.1). Classification (NCBI taxonomy): domain Eukaryota; kingdom Viridiplantae; phylum Streptophyta; class Magnoliopsida; order Asterales; family Asteraceae; genus Tanacetum; species Tanacetum coccineum. The sequence goes on along the minus strand of BQNB010058428.1, from coordinate 3,996 downwards.
AAATTATTTTAGTACTTGCTTGTTAATTAGGCTTATTTAGTTTTTTCGTTATTTTGGGCTTATTCAGTTCTTAGTTTAGCTTATTGAAGTTATATGATTAGATTAAAAGTTGAAAAAAATATTGTTCTTGTTTCCAGTATTAAAACTCATCTCGTCCTTCACTAGAAATATAAGCTCAAACTCGAAAATCATTGATTGGTCTTGTTGGATTTAATTTGGACCACGTTTGATGTTGCTTGGGCTTCTTGGGATTTAGTTGGGCTCGTGGAAGTAGAGATAGCAGTAGCTAGATTTGCAAATTTGTAAATTTAATAAACTGTTTTAATTTTTAACATTTTGTGTTTATTTGTTGCTTTTGGTACCGGTCAACTCATGAGGCGTGGAGCTTAAGGGTTTAATAAGCTAGATAGAATTTGACTATTTTCTTTAGCTTATTAAATCGGGTGGTTTTCGTTTATTTGCGGCTCTTCAATTCGGTTCATTTTTTATCCTTTTTCAATTAATTAGTATAGCTTTAGTATAAAATAAATTGCTTTGCTTATTTTATCATTATGAGTAGCAAGTAGTTTAATTAGTGCTTGTTAAGTGATATTTGTGAATTGGGAATTAAGTGTGGATTTGAAAAAGGTTTAATTGATTAATAATTTTAGATTATTTAGATTTGTGGTTTAAATATTTTAAGGACAAAATCCGGAAAAATAGTTAAACTACACATCTAGTAATTAATATCTTTTTGAGAGATTTTTGTCAAAATAAACCAACGTTGTGAGAAAATTATCTTTTCTAAGGAAATTAATTCGTTAATGGACCTTAATTCACACTTAATGAACTTTTCATGTCACTTAGCAAGCATATTAGTCATTTATATTTTTTTAAGCATATTTGTCATTTATATCTTTTAGACCAATTTTAGTTTAATCTTGTAGTTTTAAATCTTAGAATTAATATTAGTTTAATTTTTAGCATAAAAATAGTTTAAAACCAAAACCAAAAACTTGAATGATAATCAAGCTCGATTTACAACTTGAACGTAGATTTCCATTCACCTCTCACCGAGGAAAACGATACCCGTGTTGATTACTTTTTATTCTTTTCTAAGAATAATTTGTATGATACTTTGCTTACGTATTGTATATGTATTATATATATATTATATTAGAGGGTTTATTTGATGCGTGTTGAACAACGACAAACATCAATAATCTATCTTATGGATTAAAGCAATGGTGATCTTGTTAAACCCTAGCTCATAGAGACTTTACCCACTTACCGCTTAATGGCAATTTATACACTAGTAGTTTACTTGTCCAACCATCCAATGGAATCAGAACGTTATTTGTTGAATTATCTAGGTTCACCTTCTAGTAAACACGATCAATAAACCATTGACAATATCCAATTAACTAGTTAAGCCAGAACGTTTATCCTAAACACAGATTTAGCAAGACAATATAGTGATCCTATGATACTAGATTTATAAATCATATATAAAAAGCAATCACAGAACTCTAGATTACTTTGGTCCGTATCACTATACCCAGTTGAATGAAGTCGCCATACAAAAGCGCGTAAACAATATAAATTGATAAACATAAACAAGCATTCAACGATAAATCAAGATAAAAAAATACCAAACATTAAGATCTTCATAATAATGGCTAATACCAAGAAGTTATTAGCCATCACCATCATAATAAATACAAAAGCAATTTATAAGCAAGGTAAACTAACTGAGTTAACATAATGATACCAAAAACTGAACGATACAAAGTATAATGAAATTACACGTTGTACTCCTATGAATTGATAACGTTGCTCGACCTCTTCTGCACTTTTTCTCCTCTGAAAATGACTTTTATGGTTTAGTATCGAGAATATGATTTAGCACACTTAAAACTTGTTTTTGAGTTTTGTATTTATAGGGTCTGGAATCGGTTCGATACGGCGTATCCAAGGCATTGAATGGGGTTATTTCTTGGTTTCGTCCAGTCATTGGGGGTTTCTTGAAGTAGGGACCACGTTTGATATCTTCAAGAATATTCACATACTATATCTTGAATAAGGCGTATTGAGTTTCTCTTGATACGGCGTATTGAGCTTAATTCCTTTATGGTCTTTGGTGAGTGCAGGCACGAATACGCCGTATTTTCCTTGATGGGATACGGCATATTGGTCCTCACAGAATAGTAATCTGTTGATAGAAATAATGCCTAAAAATATTGTAAATATTTTTCGATCTCTCTACGTTTTGATAATCACAAAATGTAAAAACAATTAATGAAAAATTAAGTGTAAACAAGTAATTAAATACAAACAAGTAATTAGTAGTAAATTTTCATTTTGAAAATTTAATCACTTAAAGGTATAAATAGATAAATGTTTAATGCATTTTATGATCAAATGAAGTTTTATTTAACCTCATATTTTTTATAAAAATGTCACAAACATTTTTATAACTTTTACAAAACATTTTTAGATTAAAAAAAATGTTTTATTCTAATAAATATATTGAATTCAATTTTTCTACCCAAAAAAGGCTAGAAATGTTCCAGAAAAGACAAAAAAGGGAGCGTCCAAGCTAGGCGGCCCCCTTTATTATTAGGGCGGTCATTTTAATTATTAAGGGGATCGACACCCTATTTAAGGGGACCAGCCAGAAAAAGATTCCCCCCAATTTGTCTATAAATACTGGACTATTCCCCACTGATTTTCTCATCTTTTGCACACACTTTCTTTTTGTTCTAAATCAGTTTATACTTTCCTTTTATTCCTTTGATCATTTAATCATAAAGCTTTCTTTCCAAGTGATTCAAGCTTTGATCCTCAAGGGCAAGAGAAGAATACTTCTTATCATCAAGTGAAGAAGTATTATAGCTTAGTGTGTGTCCTTGCAACCTTGTTGCAATTGTATCATATCTTGTAAATCATTTGTGTATATTATGAAGGTGTGTATCGTAGTTGTGTATATTAAGTAGATTGTGGTGATCATTGTAAGTATAGTTAGATCGGGGTGATCTTAGTAAGTAGTGTTAGATTGGTGTGATCAAGATAATGTTTAGTTGAAGTAAAGTTGTGAATAGAAGTATAGAAAGGTTGTGAAGGAGTTGTGAAGTAAAGTGAAGTTGTGAAGTGAAGAAAAAGTTGTGTGGTGAAGCGAAGTAGTGAATTATCGTGAAGTAGTGTGGTTAGTTGTGATAGATTGGTTCTACCTAGGATTAGAACTTGACATTTCGCTTAGTGTCAGAAATTGGTTTAAGCTAAGTTGTGTACGGTTTTCTCCGCCTAAAGGGAGCTTGTTGACATAGTGAAGAAAACTCGCGAGTTTCGGGGAGTGGAGTAGGGCGAAGAGGTGCTTCGTTACCGAACCACTATAAATCCTCGTGTTGTGGTTTGATCTTTCCATCTCTTATCTTGCATACTTATTTCATACCTTGTTATTACTTATTTGATTAGTTAAATTGTTCATATTGTGCACATTGTGAACTCACATAAAGTCAAATCTAAATTTTTATAATCAAACTAAACATCAAATTAAAAAGCGGTAAACTATTCAACCCCCTTCTAGTTTTTCACAATTGGTATCAGAGCCACGTCAAACAAGATTTTTAAAATTAACTGTATTTTAAAACTTGAATCGATCTCTAGAATCGGAAAAATATTTAAAAGGGCAATCTATGCAAAGACCACCACTATTTGAAATTGATGGATTTATTTATTGAAAAAATAGATTCATAACTTATGTAAAATCAAAAGATCAAGATCTTTGGCATGTTATTTCCTATGATGATTTTTCTCCTATTTAAAATAATCATGAAACAAAAAAGGATGAAATTGTACCGTTTGATAAACAAAATGATGATCTTAAAAAGAAACTTGCTAAAAATAATAAAGCCAAAATGATGATTTATAATGCTTTGCCACGTAAAGAATATGAAAGAATTTTTATGTGTAAAACCGCAAAAGAAATTTAGGATACTTTATTAATCACTCACCAAG